>JAHZMQ010000324.1:0-10924 GCA_031772345.1 Himalopsyche anomala | reverse complement strand
ACCTCGTAAATTATTTAATTTTTGGAATAATGTTTAAGTTTGCTAACAACCATTTTTCATAGTAGCAAAAATAGTCCTTGTAAATAACTTAATTTTTGGAACAATGTTTAAGTTTGCTAACAATTATTTTTCCTATTAGCAGAAATAGACCTCGTAAATTATTTAATTTTTGGAATAATGTTTAAGTTTGCTAACAACCATTTTTCATAGTAGCAAAAATAGTCCTTGTAAATTACTTAATTTTTGGAATAATGTTTAAATTTGCTAACAACCATTTTTCATAGTAGCAAAAATAGTCCTTGTAAATTACTTAATTTTTGGAATAATGTTTAAGTTTGCTAACAATTATTTTTCCTATTAGCAGAAATAGACCTCGTAAATTATTTAATTTTTGGAATAATGTTTAAGTTTGCTAACAACCATTTTTCATAGTAGCAAAAATAGTCCTTGTAAATAACTTAATTTTTGGAACAATGTTTAAGTTTGCTAACAATTATTTTTCCTATTAGCAGAAATAGACCTCGTAAATTATTTAATTTTTGGAATAATGTTTAAGTTTGCTAACAACCATTTTTCATAGTAGCAAAAATAGTCCTTGTAAATTACTTAATTTTTGGAATAATGTTTAAGTTTGCTAACAATTATTTTTCCTATTAGCAGAAATAGACCTCGTAAATTATTGAATTTTTGGAATAATGTTTAAGTTTGCTAACAACCATTTTTCATAGTAGCAAAAATAGTCCTTGTAAATTACTTAATTTTTTGAATAATGTTTAAGTTTGCTAACAATTATTTTTCCTATTAGCAGAAATAGACCTCGTAAATTATTTAATTTTTGGAATAATGTTTAAATTTGCTAACAACCATTTTTCATAGTAGCAAAAATAGTCCTTGTAAATTACTTAATTTTTGGAATAATGTTTAAGTTTGCTAACAATTATTTTTCCTATTAGCAGAAATAGACCTCGTAAATTATTGAATTTTTGGAATAATGTTTAAGTTTGCTAACAACCATTTTTCATAGTAGCAAAAATAGTCCTTGTAAATTACTTAATTTTTGGAATAATGTTTAAGTTTGCTAACAATTATTTTTCCTATTAGCAGAAATAGACCTCGTAAATTATTTAATTTTTGGAATAATGTTTAAGTTTGCTAACAACCATTTTTCATAGTAGCAAAAATAGTCCTTGTAAATTATTTAATTTTTGGAATAATGTTTAAGTTTGCTAACAATTATTTTTCCTATTAGCAGAAATAGACCTCGTAAATTATTGAATTTTTGGAATAATGTTTAAGTTTGCTAACAACCATTTTTCATAGTAGCAAAAATAGTCCTTGTAAATTACTTAATTTTTGGAATAATGTTTAAGTTTGCTAACAATTATTTTTCCTATTAGCAGAAATAGACCTCGTAAATTATTTAATTTTTGGAATAATGTTTAAGTTTGCTAACAACCATTTTTCATAGTAGCAAAAATAGTCCTTGTAAATTACTTAATTTTTGGAATAATGTTTAAGTTTGCTAACAATTATTTTTCCTATTAGCAGAAATAGACCTCGTAAATTATTTAATTTTTGGAATAATGTTTAAATTTGCTAACAACCATTTTTCATAGTAGCAAAAATAGTCCTTGTAAATTACTTAATTTTTGGAATAATGTTTAAGTTTGCTAACAATTATTTTTCCTATTAGCAGAAATAGACCTCGTAAATTATTTAATTTTTGGAATAATGTTTAAGTTTGCTAACAACCATTTTTCATGGTAGCAAAAATAGTCCTTGTAAATTACTTAATTTTTGGAATAATGTTTAAGTTTGCTAACAATTATTTTTCCTATTAGCAGAAATAGACCTCGTAAATTATTTAATTTTTGGAATAATGTTTAAGTTTGCTAACAACCATTTTTCATAGTAGCAAAAATAGTCCTTGTAAATTACTTAATTTTTGGAATAATGTTTAAGTTTGCTAACAATTATTTTTCCTATTAGCAGAAATAGACCTCGTTAATTATTGAATTTTTGGAATAATGTTTAAGTTTGCTAACAACCATTTTTCATAGTAGCAAAAATAGTCCTTGTAAATTACTTAATTTTTGGAACAATGTTTAAGTTTGCTAACAACCACTTTTCTTAGAAGCAGAAATTTCGTAAATTATTTTATTTTTGGTATAATTTTTAAGTTTGCTAACAATTATTTTTCATAGTAGCAAAAATAGTCCTTGTAAATTACTTAATTTTTGGAATAATGTTTAAGTTTGCTAACAATTATTTTTCCTATTAGCAGAAATAGACCTCGTAAATTATTTAATTTTTGGAATAATGTTTAAGTTTGCTAACAACCATTTTTCGTATATATATAAATAAATAGTTAATTAAATTATTATATATAATTGAGCAGCCCTATATAGCCGTTCACAACCCTGCAGGTGGAAATCTTGGAATTCAAAATCGTTTAGTGCAAGATTTCACCCACAGATGTCATTATTAGTTCACTTAAAACGCGTTCTTATTTTTTGCTTTGTATTATTTAAATTATATAAAGTTTTTATATCGCTTTTCTCATGTGGATTCGTAGATCAGTGTGTAAGCCGTCCGAACGACGCGCATGAAAATTGGGGCATGGTATCGAATCCCACAGCTGGAGAGAATATTTTTGGAAAATTAATTGTTTTTACACATAATAAAATAAAAATGTCATGATTTCAAAAATTCACTCATGACGTCAGAGAAAAATGAAGAAATGAATTAATGACGACAGCGGGGCAGGATGGGGGGGAGGGGGACCGTCTTTCTTGACGTCATCGAAAAGGCGAAATCGCGACCATAATATACAAAAGAAAAAAGTATCTCTTTAGTATGAATAAAAAAATGTTGACAGCGCGGCTGGGGCGGAGGAGGGGAAGGGGAAATCGGGGACAATTTACAGACGGACGGACGGACGGACGGACATTAACGACTATTAATATATAGACTAGCTGTAAGCCCGTTGACCTCAACGGGATAATTTTTGTTGCATTTTTAAGTAGTCAGAAAATTACAAACCTATTTATTGAATAATATGAGATTCTAAAAATAAAATAAATATATCGGGGCATATATCGACAGCCCTGCCCTGTAGTATTTAAATTGTAAATTATTAAATCTTTGGAATATTGTTCAAGTTTGCTAACAATCATTTTTCATAGTAGCATAAATCGATCTCGGCGCATATATCGACAGCCCTGCAGTTTTTAAATTGTAAATTATAAATTTTTTGGAATAATGTTCAAAGTTGCTAACAATCATTTTTCGTAGTATATATTTTATTTAACTAATTTTCAAGTACGCTAACAAAAATATTTCGTAGAAAAAGAAAAAGACCCGAGGACATCAGTACGCACACATTTGTGAATTGTTAAATGTGATTTGTGAAAAGTGATTATTTTATCGACTATTAATATATAGATTTTGGAATTTTTAGAATAATCTAATATATTCTAATTTTTAGAATAATTTAATATCTACTTTTTTTCACTTCAATGGAATGTGAGAAAAAAGTCGGAAAATAAATGGGCAAAGAATTAAATTATATTTATATAAAAAATGCAATTTTCACATGCAAAATATTATAAATTAATTGGACATTTTATCAAAACAAAATAACAATCATTTTTCATAGTAGCATAAATCGATCTCGGCGCATATATCGACAGCCCTGCAGTTTTTAAATTTTAAATTATAAAATTTTTGGAATAATGTTCAAGGTTGCTAACAATCATTTTTCGTAGTATATATTTTATTTAACTAATTTTCAAGTACGCTAACAAAAATATTTCGTAGAAAAAGAAAAAGACCCGAGGACATCAGTACGCACACATTTGTGAATTGTTAAATGTGATTTGTGAAAAGTGATTATTTTATCGACTATTAATATATAGATTTTGGAATTTTTAGAATAATCTAATATTCTAATTTTTAGAATAATATAATATCTACTTTTTTTCACTTCAATGGAATGTGAGAAAAAAGTCGGAAAATAAATGGGCAAAGAATTAAATTATATTTATATAAAAAATGCAATTTTCACATGCAAAATATTATAAATTAATTGGACATTTTATCAAAACAAAATAACAATCATTTTTCATAGTAGCATAAATCGATCTCGGCGCATATATCGACAGCCCTGCAGTTTTTAAATTGTAAATTATAAAATTTTTGGAATAATGTTCAAGGTTGCTAACAATCATTTTTCGTAGTATATATTTTATTTAACTAATTTTCAAGTACGCTAACAAAAATATTTCGTAGAAAAAGAAAAAGACCCGAGGACATCAGTACGCACACATTTGTGAATTGTTAAATGTGATTTGTGAAAAGTGATTATTTTATCGACTATTAATATATAGATTTTGGAATTTTTAGAATAATCTAATATTCTAATTTTTAGAATAATTTAATATCTACTTTTTTTTCACTTCAATGGAATGTGAGAAAAAAGTCGGAAAATAAATGGGCAAAGAATAAAATTATATTTATATAAAAAATGCAATTTTCACATGCAAAATATTATAAATTAATTGGACATTTTATCAAAACAAAATTATCAAAATTTTGACTTATTCTCCAAATAGAACTTGTTTTTTAGAATATATATATTAGGTAAAACGGAAAGAAATGACATTTTTTCTGGCGCGTCACTTTAAAATCTGTTTGTCAACGGTTGCCGTTGAGCTAACACGTCGGGGTTGGTACTATTTTAAAGCTCTGTGTGTATTCTTTCCATTCCAACATATTTTATATTTTTTTTGCCGTTGTGGAAAAATGGAGAAGCCTGAGATTGAATAAACACATTTGCGCTGCCCTATGCTGTTTTTATTCGATAAAGGATTAAAACCAAAAGAAGCTACGAAGACCATTTGTGACATTTACGGTGACGTCTTGAAACTTTGAAAGTGCTTTAGATGGTTTCAAAAGTTCAAAAGTGGCGATAGGGAGTTAAAGGACAAACCAAAAACAGGAAGACCCCTCAAAATCGATGATGACGTCCATCGACGATGAAAATCATTGGTGGAAGCTGATCCTCGTAAAATAGCGAAGGAATTGTCACACGACATTGGCTGTCCAATAACAACTGTGCAAGATCATCTGAAAAGATTGGGAAAAAAAACACAGGCAAGCTCTCTCAAAAACACACACTCTCTCAAACGGCCTTGGAACGAGCGTGACCATCTGTGCTTCTCTATTGTCCAGGCACGAAACGGATCCATTTCTCAGAAAGATAATTAACGGGGACAAAAAATGGGTCCTTTACAGTAATACCAGGGGAAAAAACAATGCCTATCACCAAATCAAGTACCTGTGCCTACTCCACGGCCAACATTGACGTTAAAAAAAGTTTTGTTGTGTGTTTGGTGGGATGTTTCGAAGATAATACATTTTGAATTATTGAAATCTGGTCAAACAGTTACGGCAGAGCTATACTGTGCTCAACTAGAACGATTAAAAGCAGAGTTATTAAAAAAACGATCTTTTTTGGTCAATAACAATAGGCGGATTTTACAACATTACAATGCGAGACCTCATGCGGCAAAAATTACTCAGCAAAAAATAATTGAACTTGATTTCGAACTTCTGCCACATCCTTCATATTCACCGGACATAGCACCTTCGGATTATTATCTCTTCAAGTTGATGAAGCATTCACTTCGTGACAAAAAATTTACAAACGCTGACCGGGTGAAAAATCATCTGGACTTGTATTTTGCCAGTAAGTCACCAGAGTTTTACGAAAAGGGTATCAAAAAGTTGCCTCTTTTATAGAGGACGATAAAAGACAACGAGGAAAATTATATAACAGAATAATATTGTATCATTTTTTTTTTAAATAATTTTTTTGTTACAATAACAAAAAATGTCATTTCTTTCCGTTTTACCTAATATATATAATGATTTTTACTGACGTTATTTTATAACTCATACTGAAACTATGCTTTCGCCAACAACTAACTATACCACGTATGTACCTAGATTAAAAACAAATCTTGAAATAATTGCGTCTTATATTTATTTTTTGAAAAACATATTTCGCTAGTCAATCGGATTTTGTTATTTTGGTAGCATTTATTTTCATACGATCAAGATGTACTGTGATTTAAAAAGAAAATTTTCAAAAAAAAAAAATGTTATAAACCCAAAAAGAAGCGCTCTAGGCTAGATTCGAACCAAGTTCCTACAGATTACCAGCCGAGCGGCTTACCGCTAGGGTACAGAGGAATAAAGAAATGTTCGTAAAATAAAATATATATAATATGCAAGGTTCCAATTTCAAACGAAATTTAATATATAGTTTCTATTTTTATCGCTGCCGATAATTGTGACGTTAGCTCTCATTGTTTGACATATCGTTCCATTTTCAAATTTTTATTTTAAATACACTATTTTTATCGCCTTGATATTTATGACGTTAGCTCAGTTGATAGAGAGCTCGACTGGTAATTGTTTCGTCAAATAATAAACAGTGTATTGGGAAAATATGTCTTTATTATGAATAAAAAAAATAATTAATGGCGACAGCGGGGCAGGATTTGGGGGGGGGGAGGAGGACCGTCTTTCTTGACGTCATCGAAAAGGCGAAATCGCGACCATATACAAACGAAAAAAGAGTATGTCTTTAGTGTGAAAATAAAAAAATGGTGACAGCAGCGGGGCTGGGGCGGCGGAGGGGGAGGGGAAATCGGGGACAATTTACAGACGGACGGACGGACGGACGGACATTATCGACTATTAATATATAGATAATATAAAGATGAGTTCATTATTATTATGTTATATATATGATTGTACATATTTTAATCAGCTTGATTTATCATTAAAATTTTAAAAATCTTTGTAGGTTTGTACTTTTACCGTTTTTTTTAATTTGCATCGAAGGTAATATCCAATATTTTGCAACTGCTACGACCATATTGAAAAACATTGATACTGTAAGAAATGGGGCTTCCAATCTTAGGATTGTCCTAGTACTAATCTTGTGATTTTAGGATTCACAACATTACCTTGAAATACCGAAGTAGAACTTTCACACTTTTGGATGAATGTGAAAACTGTGTATTCGAAACTATTTCTTAGGAAGGAGTTAAAAAAATAGTTCTCTCAGACCATGAAATAATACAGAATCCCAAAATCTCGGGATCAAAAAAGAGTCTGGGATTGGATTCTCTAGTAAGAAATGTATAATGCAGTAGTTTATTATTAATAAACAGTGCGTTGGGAAACTGCAACATCGCTGAGTGGATGTGATGTCATAAGACTTACGACTTCTGTAGGTCAACGATTGTTGTAGAAAGGCGTAGAACTGATTAAAAAAAATATTAATAAATTTATAATTGGTATTAGAAATTTAGACAGCGTTTTAAATAAGATGGATTAGTATTTGCAATCGTCACTTTCGTTTTTTAGTGAATATTTTTAAATATCATATAATACCTTCTGGCTATAAGCTCTGTAATTAATAATCCATTGGATATTTGTATAAAAATTTGTAATACTGGTTAAGCCCCTGCTATTTTCAAACACAGCTTCTCTACTTAGAGAACCGGAACTAACTGGAAAAAGTTTACCACCCTCAATCCCCTAAGCCGAGACAGAGGGAAGCTCTAATCTGTCACTGAGATATTTTCGTATAAATATATAAACGTAGCGTGACATAAAATACGTAAAGGTGAAGCATTTTGCTTATGAAATGTTTTATGTATAACTAAAAATTGAATTAATAAAAAAAAACTATATCGACTGTGGAAAGGAAAAAGGACGTAACCCACACGTGTCAAATTTTACAGGAGGCGCAAAAAACGTTTTTTTATGATTTTGGGCCAAATGCAAATTATGAATTGTACACAGCCTTGAAGTGCACGGAGACTTCTAAACTGGTGTTAAATTGACATAATCTAATATTAATTAAAGAAATTGTCTAGGAAACCCCTTTATTTCAGTATTTTTTTTTGGTTTTAATTTTTTACAAGGTCATCTTTTTCAAACTAAAATGCCAAATTAAGATACTAATTCGGCATTTGCAGCTTGCATCCTTTTGATAAAACGTTTATCAAGTTTGATACATTGTGATTATGGAAAAAAACCTGTTTCGAAAAAACTGTGGGTTACGTCCTTTTTCCTTTCCACAGTCGATATGTTTGAGTGACTAGGGTGATTTAATACATACAAACATTGTTTTGTCATGTTATGAATATTTTACACAAATTGTACGTACAAATAAAAGTTGAAACAAACACAAATTTACTAAAGACCTTAAAGATAACATTATATCTCATTCAGTTTCATAAAGCAGATATTATTTCCAAGTTTTACTGACAAGAAGATACCCGGAAATACCCGTTTCCTATACACATTATATAATAAATAATCAAGTACATAAAGGTAGAAGTATTATCGTTATGAAGTTGGAATACAGACACATGAACTAATTCAGTGCTTTAGAAGTTAAGGTCAAAAGCTACCTTCGAAGGTTTCAAACTTCCAAACAATAATCTGTTTTTGAATATCCATTCTTGTTTTCCCTGTTTAAACTTGTTTGTTCAAATAATTGTTTGACAGCAAGGCGGTCAGTAAACTTGGCTAAATGGGTATATTTTACAGTGAAATTAAATATTAATAACGTTAGTAATCAGTAATCACAATTCTTCCGGATCAAATTTCTTTCACAAATCACAGCGGTGGAAGCTTAATGATGTTTTCCGGTTTTGTGGTCAAGTGGTCAATGTCGACTTTGGTTGCAGAGCTTGCGAGTTCAAATACCAAAAAAGACAGTTTTTCTAATAGTTAGATTAGTTCACCACTATTTCTGCCCTAGCGTTGTCTTTCTATAACTATTTATGGAAAAAAGAGGTTGAGTGACTGAGTAAAAACAGTTCTCTTAGAAATATTTCTGTAGAGTTATCTCCATACGGAGGCTAAATGCTTTACATTGGGAGCGGGCATGGATTTGAAACAAAAAAAAAAATGATTCGAAGTGGTTTTGAGTTTATACTCAATTATAGTTATAAATTACGATTTTTGATGTGAAAAAAGGCAATTTTTGATATTTCCTATAACTAAATTTGAATCCTTGCCTTTCGGCATCTTCAACCGTGCACCTGAACGCCTGAAGATGCCAAAAGACGAAACCCGGGTCGTTAGTGACAAAATCTGTGTAATTGTACATAATTTGAACGATTCAAATTTAATATTGAAATTTCACCAAGCACCTTCAGTCGAAATCTTAAATTTCCTATAACGTTAAACATATAATACATTGTATATATAAATAACGAAAAAAATGACCAATTGTTGGCATTGCAAATGTAAAAAATCAAAAAAAAAATGATACTAGTTGTTTAAATGAAGATGTTTATATCCCATCGAGACTTTCTTTAAAATTTTACAAAAAAAAAACACTTACAAAATCTTAAAAAGAAAACAGAAGAGACTTTTAACTTTTCACTTCAAAGAGTAGAATAACGCGGATAATACTTCACAGAATGAAATGGAAATAAGCACATAAAACTGAAGTACACATATTCCTTTGAATATGCAGCATTTGAAAGCTTTTGATTTTTATACAGTAATATTATGTCAAAAAGCTTTTCCGAGAATCCCTGATATAAAATACAGTTATATAAATTGAAAAATATTTTTCCCCTAAACGTATTCCACAAAAATTACATTGTAGGAATTGCTTTCAATGTTTTATATCAATCTCAATTCCACCCCCCACGTATGAGCTAAGGGTTCTGTTTTACATGGGTAGTATTAATAAATAATACTTCACTAGCTATATGGGCGTCTGAAATCGTTATACAAATATTTAGATATCTAATTGACACGTATAAAATATGTGCAGTGGAAACTCTTTGTGACACATTTAATGTTATATTCGTACTTATTTGTTGCAAAAAAACTCTCAAACAGCAATAAAATTATCTATATTTTCTATCCTTATTGTGTTTTATAAATCATTTCGAATGTTTTCAGTAACTTCTTTGAACTTTTCTCAATTTATGAGTCAAGAAAAATAATTTAATGATCAGAATAAAACCGCGTATAAAAGTCAGTGACATGACAAATGAACATTATTTGGGATTTATTTATTGATTTGGCATTTACTTGGTAGAACTTTATTTTAATAGGGTACACATATCAAAGTATTTCAGTTCTACAGTTATTTATATGTTATACGTTGATAGCTATTTCGGCTTTCGCCATCGTCAGAACTATAACTATAATTTGGGATTTTAATTTTAGATTAGCATTCCCAGTCTGTCGCTACATCCATTTCTTAATGCAAATTATTTGTTTGTACTTTAGGAATGCAATACTGGATGAATATATTAACATTTACATATAAAAATTAGTCACAGTTTGAAAATATCAATACGACAAAAACAAAAACTGGGATCGCACTACTGGGCGAGATCATCAAAATTGATATTTTATGTAAAGTACGAGCGATTTTATAATATTAAAAGCTCAACTGTTCATTAAATAGTAATCTTCTGATTGAGAACTCTACCTGGTAGTTAACTTATTATCAGAAATGATTCTCAGGCTTAACTCCTTGTATCTAAGTAATACAGAATTTGGTTTTCAGCAACAACGCATTCGTTCGACCAGCTATTCATCACAAATCAGTGTCTTTATATCATGTACATCTTAAAAGTGTTTGTATTTATTTCATCAGTCCATTAAAATAACCAGACCTCGCCAATGGTTTTTTTTTTGTTTATAACTATGTCCACTTCCAACTAAGAGGACATAAATGTTGTATAGAGATTGGTTTTTTTTTTCTTCTGAAAAAATTGTTGTAGCTAAGTCGCTTAGCCTCTGTTAGCCAGATAAAGAAATGGTATGAGGATGTTTAAAAATTGGAACTTTTGGATTGCCAATCGCT
>JAHZMQ010000323.1:0-10948 GCA_031772345.1 Himalopsyche anomala | reverse complement strand
CAAGAGGACATATTTAAACAAAACTTAAAATTTGATTATACTTTTACTTATTGGTCGTATATTTTTTTTCATCCTAAGCTCTCAAATTAAAAAAAAACAGAAGTTCAGTAATAGCAGTGAAATTAATTTCCAACAAGATTTTCGAAATCTTCTGTATATGTACTGTTTGATACTTTTATAGAAGCGATCAGGGTGAGGACAAGACTAATGGTTTGCTAATAAACTTTTGTGCCGCCTGCGTGGTCGAGTGGTCAACATCGTTGGCTACCGCTACGGAGGGCACGGGTTCAAATCCCAGTACGGACAGTTTTATAAATTGATTTTTTAATCGATTTATGAATTTCTGTTCAAAGGCATGGATGTATGTGATGTCTTGAATTCCCCCCTCCCACCCATCCTATCCTATGAACGGGGCGAATCGAGAGCGATTAGCTAACCACTAGTCCTGTCCTAGCCCTTTCCTTCTATTCCTACTCTCTTTGAAAAAGAGAGGTTGAGCAACTGAGTAACAATTAGTTCTCGTAGAAACACTTCTGTTGAGATAAACTCCATTAGGAGTCCATATGCTCCATATTGGGAGCGGACATGGTAAAAAAAATAAAAATGTAAAGGCCTCTTTTTAAGGAACCGACGGATGGAACCGACAATCTGAAGAAGAATGTTATTTCACTAGCGAGTGTCAGTGCAAACATATTTTCGGTAACATAAATATGTGTATGATAGTAAAAATATGCTTAGCTACGACTTCACTAAAATTCCAGGGAAAATGTGATTTCGCTATGACTTTATACCAATGCTATAACATATTGTGGGATAATCTAATTATAATTATAAAAACCGAATACTACTTGCGAGAATATATAGATAGGCAGAACCCGTAGACATCAATTCATCGGGCGTCATTTTTTATATCTATTTTCGACTTTGAAATGTCTCCCAGCTGTCAAAATAAACCATATAACATAATAAGTTGTATTGGAATTGTCTATGGTATAAGCATAAACTGTCATCGTAGATGCCAAAACAATTGTATTTTCACTCTAGAAAGCTTATCAACATTAGTACAGCGGTGGGCTGCCAATACATTAACAAATGGCTCGTTTAATCTCAATGAAATTCTCGGTGCTCTAGAGCAGTGTTTCTCAACCTTTTTGAGAGCGTGGCCCCTTTTGAGTGTCTTTATTTTTCTGTGCCCCCCATACCATTGTTTTGTCTTCCCATGAAAATTATAATTTCAAAAACCCACCTTTTTTTATAGCTCTTCCGAGATTTTCGAATCTAGAATGCCAAAAAATAGCTGCGCGACGTCCGCCATTATGCTATTCCCTGTATCGTTTTATTAATCCCCGTGCCCCCCCTAAACTGTGCTGTGGCTCCCCAAAACAAAAACAAATCTCTGTGGTCCCCTTTGAGCACGCTGTGGCCCCTTAGGGGCTACATGGCCCACCGTTGAGAAACCCTGCTCTAGAGGAGTGAATTTTTTTATCACTACTATATTATTATATGCAATATTTAAATAAACAATCGATTGTTACCGTAAACTTATCAACCTCAATGGCTAAAAATGTACAATTGTGTATACTTAAGCTGCTGTAGATAATATATATGTCAAAAATTGCAGTTATCTACTAATTTAATCTGAGAATATTGTTTTGTTTTAAATTAACAAGGTGCTCGCGCGAGCCTTTCCGTGCCCCCTCCAGCTCACCCCTGCATTAGTAGCTAACTTTACTGGCATTGTTTGCATCAAAACCAAATAACGTTAGTTTGGATGCAACACTAACCAACATAAGCTCAACGGGTGACGTTTCTGTGACCCCTCGTGTGTTCAATAACATGTTCCGAAACATAGCTCCTGAGACATTACGTAGATGTTTAGGATCATGTCCCGGGACTTTTATTCCTAGGTGTATGGGCCCTTATAAGAACCTCTACTCTAGGATATTGTAAAAAAATGTGCCATGTGGAGTTACGAGTATTTTACTCTATTCCGAGGATATGTTAGCAGTCTATATTATAGACGCCCTCATCCATAATAAAAACGTATCGAAACTAAAATTGACTGTTTAATATGCGCGCCGTTGAAACATGTTCGTTTTTATTGGACAGAACACCGAGTAAGGAGGGTTACAGAACAATAGACATGAATTATTAATATCTTGTTCCAGGAAAGGTTAAGTTGTTTTGTATTGTTTCATACTCCAGCGTACGTATTTATCTATATATTTTGAAATTTCGTATACTTCTCATGACCTTAAGGCCGGTTTTATTAGGTTATCGACTTTTCATGGGCTAATAATGGATGATGGAGAGCTGTGCTTACTCAATCAACGACCTACTTTTAAAACAAAGGTATGTATGCAGGGGTGGGTCGCCAATACGTCAACAAGGGGCTCGCTTACTTTCAAAGCAATTCTCGGTGTTCTGGGGAAGAAGTGAATTTTTTATGACTTCTATGCAATTATATGCAATACTTAAATAAGCAATCGATTGTTACTTAATACATTAATCATATGTAGCAATATGCAATTTACCGTAAACTTCATCAATCAATCTAAATGACTATAAATGTACTACTGTGTATACTGAGGCTGTCGTAGATAATATATGTCAGAAATTGCAGTTTTATAATAATTTGATCTGAGAATATTGTTTTTTATTAAATTAACAAGGGAATCGCCGGCCTTTGTCAAATTTAACAAGGGGCTCTCGCGAGCCCCTCTGAGTCTCTTTCAGCCCACCCCTGTATGTATGTACATCGACTGTGGAAAGGGAAAAGGACGTAACCGACACATGAAAAAATTACAAGAGACACAAAAATGTATTTTGATAATTTTGGGCGAAAGGCAAATTATGTAATATACACAGCCTTTAAGTGCACGGAGATTGATAGAAAAATTGGGATTGAAGCTCAACATTCATCTGTCATTCAAGCGTTCATTTGTTAATTTTAAAAACCTTGTTATTTGAAAAAAACAATATAGTAGTATAGAAAATAGTATAAAAAAGTAATCTAATATATAAAAATGAATGTTTGTTTGTTCGTACTCTATGCGTTGCCACACCGCTCATCCGATTACAATACAATTTTGACAAACTTTTTGCTTGCACTTTTGGAAAGGTTAAAAGCATAGTAAAATCAACTTACAGTAGGTCTTATATATAAAAATCAATGTTTGTACGTCTGCCATACATTTAATTTTGACAACGTACGCTTGCACTTGCGCGAAGGTTGTATTACAATTAACTTACAGTAGGTGGCGCGTGCGTCGTACCATAGACAATCGGCAACAAACGTCAAACTGACAGAAAAAGAAAGCATGCACTTAATAGTAAACACAATTAAAACACACTTTCTTTCTTTGAGTGGCATTGCAACGCTTGCCGGGAACCACTAGTATGAATAAATTACACAAATTATTATTTATAATATGTGTTTTAGTTAGAAAAAAAACTATTTATCGTTATTTCATTATATACGTAGTCTTTTATGAAGGACTGGACAATAATCGCTTTCAACGATAGAAATTTCTGACACATGTAATGCGTTAGGTTCTGATAAAGCATTTTCTTAATAAATTGTTATGCGCTGACCCCTCCGAGCCTCCTCCACGCCTATATTTATAATATGTCCTACATTTTTTTTCTTCTATACTGGAATTAGTTATATTCCAAAACATTTTTTATATTAATTAAATAACAATTAATATATTTTGGCAATGATTCCGTGTTCAATTTAAATGAAATAAATAAACATAGTCCACATAAGTTTATATGCAATAAAAATTCCTATAATATATTCATCCTTCATCCCTTCCTTTAAGGATATGAAAAAAAATATAGCCGCTTTGATTTCGAGATTTTTTTATCCGAGGAAAATTTTCCCACATAAAAAATATTTTTATTGACTGTCCGCTATAAAAATGCCATAAAATTCCGACACAGCGGCCATCAAATATCCCTGTTCGACCCTTCCTGTTAGTTATTTGAAGAAAATGCACGAATTCAGGTCCGGATTTATTTAACATTTTTTTTTACTATGTCCGCTTCCAATGTGGAGCATATGGACTCCTAATAGAGTTTATCTCAACAGAAGTATTTCTACGAGAACTGCTTGTTACTCAGTTGCTCAACCACTCCTTTTTTTTCTAACGAGAGTAGGGAATAGAAGGAAAGGGCTAGGACAGGACTAGTGGTTAGCTAATCGCTCTCGATACGCCCCGTTCATAGGATAGGATGGGTTGGAGGGGGGATTCGAGCCCTTGACCTCCGTAGCGGTAGCCAACGACGTTGACCACTCGACCACACAGGCGGCATATTAAACATATTAAAAACACAAATTGAATAGTAAATATAATATATAAATAATTTACAGCGATATTGATTTTTTTGCATTCTACTCAGATAAAATATCACTGACAAAACTTAGGCAATATAATAAAATAATAATTAAAAAACGAAAAATTTTGGCATGTTGCCGAGTGGTCAATGTTAATGCTCACAGGTTCGAGTCCCAGTAAGGATAGTGTCACTTTTTTTACTCAATTTATGAATTCGTTTTCGAAGACCGGATATAAGTGATGTCTTAATTTCCTTGCATTCATCCAATCTTTAAAACCGAGATTAGCTTACCACTTATGAAGTTCTTTTGAAGTTTCTTTATTATATTTTTTAAAATCCATGTTTATTCCCAATGTGGAGCACATGACCTTCCTAATGAAGATATTTTAACAGAAAATTTTCGATGAGAACTGTTTGTTACTCAGTTGCTAAACTTCTCTTTTTCGAATAAAGTAGGGATAGAAGAATACGGTTAGGATAGAACTACTAGTTAACTAATCACTAAATTTGAATCGTTCAAATTATGTACGCTCCCACAGATTTTGTCACTAACGACCCGGGTTTCGCCTTTCGGCATCTTCAGACGTTCAAGTGTACGGATGAACTTGAAGATGCCGAAAGGCGAAACCCGGGTCGTTAATGACAAAAACTGTGGGAGTGTACATAATTTGAACGATTCAAATTTAATATTGAAATTCCACCAAGCACCTTCAGTCGAAATCTTAAATTAACTAATCACTGTTAAACGTTTCGAAAACTATTTTTGAACCGGAAGGGTGGGAGGGGATCTGATCGATCTTCATATTAAATTTTAGAAGAAAAACTTGGCACTTCCAGTATTTGTTAAATAAATTCACAAGAATCAACAAGAAGACATTTTTTTATACTAATAACTATTCAAATAGTTCACTATGTACTTTTGCAAGACTCACATTATTTAGTTTACCATTATTCCAATTTTGAAGTCCCCGCCACTCCCCTGTTCAGTCTTGGCGCTAAAGTTGTGAAGAGGAAAGTTGGGGTAAGTCCCGCGGGACGGTCAATTGAACCGTTTATTGTGCCGGCCGACAGGGTGAAATGGCCCTATAACCTCTCGCCCTCTCTGGAACATAAATCACAATACTGATCTTGTCGCATTTTTATACAGTAACTCTGATTTTTCACGACGGCCCGTGCTGTTTTATTTTGAAATGTTATTTTAATACCTAGATACACCACTGTCAATTACCAAGTCAAATTATTCCATATTTTACCATTTAATACGTCTTTTTGTTAATTAATATGTATGTTCATAAAAATTAACTCATAAGAAAAAGATATTTATTTTTTTAATGTATGCATATGATAAAGTATGTATAAATCGACTGTGGAAAGAAAAAAGGACGTAACCCACACAAAACAAACTATACATGAGACACAATAAACGTTTTTTAAGATTTTGGACCAAATGATAATTATGAAATATACACAACCTTGAAGTGAACAGAGACTGATAAACTGGTTCTTAATTGACTTTATCTAATATAAATGTAATTAATTAAAAAAAAAAAAGTCTTTTTTCACAGTCACAATTTTCGCAGCCCTTTATTTTTTCAAACTTAAAAGCTAAATTAAGATACTTATTCAGCATTTTCAACTAACATCCTTTTAGTAGAACGTGTATCAAGTTGTTATACATTGTGAATATTCAAAAAGCTATTTTTAAAAAATCTGAGGGTTACGTCCTTTTTTTTTCCATAGTCGATTATTATATAAAAATATTCTGCTGCAATAATATCGAATGTTGAAAGGAAAAAGATCGTAACCCACCGTTTTTTGAAAACAGGGTTTTTTCGATAATCATAATGTATCAAACTTGATACGCGTTCTATCAAAAGGATGCAAGCAGCAAATTCCGAATTAGTATTTAAATTAAGCTTTTAACTTTGAAAAAGATGACTTTGTAAAAAATTAAACCAAGAAAAAAGACTGAAATAAAGGTTTATACTAGACAATTTATTTAATTAATATGGGATTGTGGCAATTAAACACCAGTTTAGAAGTCTCCGTGCACTTCAAGGTTGTGTATAATTCATAATTTGCATATGGCTCAAAATTATCAAAACATGTTTTTTGCGCCTCGTGTAAAATTTGATATGGTTGGGTTTCGTCCTTTTTCTTTTCCACAGTCGATGTATTAACTTCGTTTTTTAAACACTTCACCCTTCTTGGAAAAAAGTCTCAAAGAATGACACTTCCCCTATGATTCTTACTTACTTACTAGCGAGACTTCATAATAGGAAAAGTCCACTCGGAAAATGTCACTCGAAAGTAAACTGACCACAAAAGCTAAGGGGAGATATAAAAATGCGCACAAAAAAGCTTTTCCTAAATAAATAGGATTCAAGAGAAAGGATAACAAATTCAGTGAAGTAGGAAAGGTGAAAGTTCAGGTGAAATTAATTTAATGTAGAAAATATTAAGTTAAGTGTTAAGAAAAGAGTCAAAAGAAAAATTCTTGAATGATTACTTTACATACATTCAATTAATTGATTGATTCTAGCTCAAAAGATAGATTTTTCAAACGTGTCTCTTTGATCAAAGTATTTTCCGTGATACAGAAGTCAACGTTGAATCCGTGAATTATTTCACGGGTTCAAATCCCAGTACGAAAATGATGATTGTGATGTATAAAATTCTCTCTACACCATATCAATAAAAAAGCGATTAGCTACTCACTATTCTTATCATCTTATCTTCTTATTCTTATCTTATTATCATCGAAAAAAAGAGGAGCTAAGCAACTAAGCAACATGCAGTTTTGTTGAAAAAAAAACTGTTAAGAAACCTTCATTACGAGGCTATATGTTCCACATGGTGAACGGATTCTACCGAACATTACTTTTCCGAACACGAACACTCCGAACAGGAATAGCCCGAACACGAACTCTCCGGCCAAGAATACCCCGACCACCGATTCTTTCGGACTCGGAATCTTCCGCACACAGAACCTTCCGGATATAGAATACTTCGCACACCGAATACTCCGAACATTTAAATATTTTTAATAGAAAAATCATTGTTTTATTGTAATGTGGAATGTTTTATGGCAATTATGCCAAAGAGTTTTCAAAATGAAAACAAGACACGTATTTAATTTTCATGTATATAAGCAGTTTATAATTTTATTCGTATTTTGGCTTATTAATTTTGAAAATTGTGTTGTATTATAATTGTGCTGATATTTTTGATTATATTAAAAGATTAATAAAATATTGAAAATTGCAAATTGATATACACAGTACTTTAAACATAATTGTATTATCTTATTGATACACATATTATACATATTTTACATTCACTTGACAAATGCAAAAATGTATATATCAAATTTTAAACATATTATGTGTTTATATTTTTTTTATTACAATGACTTTAATAAATAATTTTAGCAATTATTATTATTGAAAGAAATGAAAGTATAGTTGAAGTTATTCTTAGATCTGTTTATTACTCTGTTTTTTGATGATTAATATTATATTCCCCCCTCCCACCCATCCTATCTTATGAACGGGGCGTATCGAGAGCGATTAGGTTACCACTAGTCCTGTCCAAGCCCTATCCTTCTATCCCTACTCTCTTTGGAAAAAGAGAGATTGGACAACTGAGTAACAAGCAGTTCTCGTTTAAACACTTATGTTGAGATAAACTGATGGCCATAGACTAGTATACTTAGGACTGTGACTTTTTCTTTTAATTTGCAATACTTCTTTGTGAATTAATGTTATACAATGACAAATGTAGGTATTATAGCTTTAAGATAGATTTTTCGTGTTATTTTTTTTTAACTTTATAAAGCATCAAAAAAAATAGTTTAATGTAGTTTGGTGGTTTGGTATTCAATATAAGTTTTTATTTCAGAATTAAAGTCAATTAACGTTATTGTTGAGAGTTTTAATACATGCTTTGATGTTATAAAAACGTCATAATCTCATGAACAAAATTTTAACGTCCATTTATTGGTGTAAAAGCTCAATCATTTTACTAAAATACTTTAGTTCTTCTGATAAGATTGGATTTACTTTACTGAATAATGTATCTATCATTCAAGTTAACAGTCAAGGTATCAGATTTTCAAGCTACATAAAATCAAATCTAGAAAAGAGATCTTTAACATATTGACAATGTCGGGACTTGAACCCAGACCCACATGACCGCTAGAGTATCACTCTTACTACTAAATTACAGAGACTGGCCATTCTATTTCATCGGTTTATTTATACACTAATATTTAAAAGTCTAAGCAAAACGTGTTGTTTATTTGCCAATCATATCTTAACTATTTTAGGGTTTTCGAAAACCCACGTGCAGGACGGTCTGTGAGAATGGCCAAAAAGCCAGAGGTAAAATTACATGCGGTAATCTTAACCCTTTGATTAGTAACGCCGTACACAATTTTTCACATATATTATTTCAAAATATTAGCCATTAAATATTTTTAAGTTCTTTTAATTTCGTCAGAAGACATTTTTCCGTAAATTTTTGCAAACATATATTTTTATTATTTGTTGCAAAAAAATATTTCTCAAGTGAAAGCATTTCAGCATTTCGATTCTTTCACTCGATCAATTAAAATCAAAAGTAATAGTTACTAAAAATATTGTATATATCATAAGTAATAATAAATCAGCTCATTCACACTTTTTAATTGTGCGTTTTGAAAATAAATAAAAATTCTTCCTGTAATAATTATTAGTATTCTTTTTAGGTTGACCCCAATATCAAAAAATGTTCTTATATTTTTGTGCGTAGTATTACTATTAGTAAAAATAATCAAAATATACGAAAAACCTTCAGTCAATAAAAAATAACTCACTACTGAAATTGAAACAATTCTTTTAAGTTGGCTTATTACACCTTCGAGTGTATAACGTCAAGAAAAAATCTTGAAGAACAATCGTCAAGAACACTTTTTGTGCTATTTCGGCTTTCGCCATCGTCAGAACTATGATTTAAGTAAATGCCAACTTTGTGAGTAAAAACAATTTTTTTATTTGATTCTAGTGAATAACAACGTGGCGAGCTTTCTTTTTGGAGAATTTGTGCTTTTATAATTAGGTTTTCTTGCCATTTTTTACTACTGCTTTTAATATAAAAATATGTAATGTTTTTTTTATTCATTGTAAAAGTCTTAAATTTATAATTTGTCAATCTTAGGCAATGTTAAATAAATAAATAAAGCATTTTTTTCGAGTACTCTTAACGCATTTTTTCTTCGGAGTGGATCAAACGTACTTAATAGTTTAAGTTTCCCCCTTCAGGTATTAATCTGCTGACGTTGAAGTATAAAAAAGGGTCGGTAGCCATTAACAGATCTACAATATTTTCGCACGAAATGATTGTAAAATAATAACATTTTTATTTTGTAAACAAAAGACCTTTTAGCACTATGTGCATTTAATCCAAAACAAATGTTTATATTCAGCAATAATAAATATGTATTATCTCCTATATCGTGAGTTTCTATTTAAGAATAAACTATTTTTTAAAAGCACTACTGTCATGAGATTACGACGTTTTTATAACATCAAAGCATGTATTAAAACTCTCAACATTAACATTAATTGACTTTAATTCTGAAATAAAAACTTATATTGAATACCAAACCACTACATTAAACTATTTTTTTTGATGCTTTATAAAGTTAAAAAAAATAACACGAAAAATCTATCTTAAAGCTATAATACCTACATTTGTCATTGTATAACATTAATTCACAAAGAAGTATTGCAAATTAAAAGAAAAAGTCACAGTCCTAAGTATACTAGTCTATGGCCATCAGTTTATCTCAACATAAGTGTTTAAACGAGAACTGCTTGTTACTCAGTTGTCCAATCTCTCTTTTTCCAAAGAGAGTAGGGATAGAAGGATAGGGCTTGGACAGGACTAGTGGTAACCTAATCGCTCTCGATACGCCCCGTTCATAAGATAGGATGGGTGGGAGGGGGGAATATAATATTAATCATCAAAAAACAGAGTAATAAACAGATCTAAGAATAACTTCAACTATACTTTCATTTCTTTCAATAATAATAATTGCTAAAATTATTTATTAAAGTCATTGCAATAAAAAATTATAAACACATAATATGTTTAAAATTTGATATACACATGATGCATTTGTCAAGTGAATGTAAAATATGTATAATATGTGTATCAATAAGATAATACAATTATGTTTAAAGTACTGTGTATATCAATTTGCAATTTTCAATGTTTTATTAATCTTTTAATATAATCAAAAATATCAGCACAATTATAATACAACACAATTTTCAAAATTAATAGGTCAAAATACGAATAAAATTATAAACTGCTTATATACATGAAAATTAAATACGTTTCTTGTTTTCATTTTGAAAAATATTTGGCATAATTGCCATAAAACATTCCACATTACAATAAAACAATGATTTTTCTATTAAAAATATTTAAATGTTCGGAGTATTCGGTGTGCGAAGTATTCTATATCCGGAAGGTTCTGTGTGCGGAAGATTCCGAGTCCGAAAGAATCGGTGGTCGGGGTATTCTTGGCCGGAGAGTTCGTGTTCGGGCTATTCCTGTTCGG
>JAHZMQ010000322.1:0-10948 GCA_031772345.1 Himalopsyche anomala | reverse complement strand
TAGAGGTCTGCACGGGCCCGGGCCTGGCCCGCGGGCCGGGTTCGGGCGGGTAAGCGCAATTGAGATTCGGGCTCGAGCTGGGCCTGGGTAAGGAATTTATTCTTCAGAAAAATATTTCAGACTATTTTCGTGTCATAAGTCAGCCATGATGGTTTTAATTATTACCAGTTCTATAGAGAATCGTAAATTGTTGTATATTTGTAAAAAACGGGTTTTTTTTCGGTCCGTTGAGTATAAATCCGGGCCTCGGGTCGGGTTCGGGTAACAATTGTGGTATTAGACTCGGGCCCGGGCCGGGTCGGGTCTGAGTCTTTCGGGCTCGGACCGGGTAATTTTGTAAAATTTCGGCCCGTGCAGACCTCTACAGTGAGGCGTTGTTTGGTCATAATGTTGCATCAAATACTATTTTTTTTTACTATAGTTTCTTGAAAATATAATAAATCATTGAACGTTTATCACGTATGTGATGGTTTCTTTACATTCAAAATCTTTCAGATCGCGAGCCGAGTACTACAAATGTGGACAGCTGCACCAAAAAAGATATGGGCATTTGAAATTTTGAATGCTTGTGTTTTGAAAATTGAAAATGTTACCAAGCTTCTTTTTGATTGTATATATCAATGATAGTACTGGCATGATATAACTATTAATAAAATATTGTTAAAAATAGTTCTTCGTAGTAAATTAGAAATACCTAAGCTTCTATTAGAACCTTGTCCATCTGAAATTCAAACAAACCGCCAGTGCTACAAGGTTCTAACTGAAATTTGTATGAAAGCACAGATGTAATAATAATGTAAAATGTAATAATACCACACTGCAAGAATACAAAACATCAGATATTATTAAACCTGTGTACATTCACACAAGTTTTGTCACTAACGACCCGGATTTCGCCTTTCGGTATCTTCAGGCGATCAAGTTGAAACCACATATCTTGCGACGCGCACATAAAACTACAGCTTATTGGAAACGTAAGCAAAATTTCGACTTCATATTAATACAGCATGTAGATAATGCTACGCTTAAGACTGCCTCATTATTACTTTAGTTTGGCCAACAGTCGACACTTAGAACTTTGTAGTACTCAGCTCGCGATATGTCAATACCGATATTTCGGCATTGAACAAATGGCAGTCCCTAATCCTGTCGCCTACTGTGGACAAGTTGGTGAGAGCTTGCTCTACTGATCACGCACGTCTGGGTTCGATTCCCGGTAAGATCACAGTGAATTTGAGAATTATTCTATTCAAAGTTGTGATCGAAGACTGGGTGTTTTGTGCTGCCAATTCACATTATTTCCTCTCCTCCCATCCTTACAGCCCCTTAATAACTGGGTGTAGTAATAGCGATTAGTTAACCACTAGTCCTGTTCTAGCGTTAGCCTTCTTTCCCTACTACTCACTTGTGAAAAAAAGTGAGGTTGAGCGACTGAATAACAAACATTTCTCGTAGAAAAAACTTGTACCTCTACTAGGAGACCATATGCTCCACATTGGGAGCAGACATGGATAAAATATATATATATACGCTGAAACACAATTAAGCATCTTCTACTTCATATTAAAAATCGAGTGATAATAAAGCTCTTCTGATGTCAAAAAAATGTTATGTAAAATGATTTAAAAATAATTAATCAATAAATAAGCAGTGATTTAATAACATATATTTTGTTCATTATTTTTACTATTATGAATTACCCGACCTAAAAAATAAGCTGTGTTCCTGTCACATTTCCAGATTTTCGGAGTGTTCCGTTGCAAAATAAGTTTTGGAAACCCTGTTGTAGACTATCATTCCGCCAAAAATGAACAGTCATTCTAGTCAATATACTATTTGTGTTGTCTAGTTCAGTACTTTGAACATAAAGGTACAGTTAAACTACTACATAAATCAATTTTGCCAAACAGACCAAGAATTAATTATTCGCGTGTAATAAATTGAGCTGGCCATAATTCTTTGATACGAAAACGGAACAAGTTTAAAAAAAAAAACCTATTACTATTTTTAATCGATTTTAAGCATACTCTCCTTCCAGGTAAGTTCTTCCCCTTATTTAAAATGTGGTTAATTGTAAGTATACCGCTACTCTTGTCGGGTCCTTTGACGCAGCGGTTAGCTTTGTGGGTTTACGTGCTGGATCTCACAGGCTCAAGTCCCAGTAAGAACAGCATTATTTGGATTGATTTTTAGATTTCTGTTCGAAGGCATGGGTGTTTGTGATGTCTAAAAATACCCTCCCCCAACCTGTAAAACTAAATACCCTGATATTTCTACCCTATTACAATGGAGTTCCACCAAGTGAATGCCAATTCAATCGTTAAGAAAAAACACAATATTCCTTTGGACTTTATTTCCACTTTATTTAAAAAGGTTAGGACCGGTATCGCGCATGGCGAGCATTGTCAACTGATAAGAAACATAATAGCATTGTTAAATTATATTTCTTATCAGTTGACAATGCTCGCAATGAGCGAAACCGGTCCTGATCTAATTAATAAAGTGGAATCAAGTTCAAAGGAATATTGTGTTTTTATTAACATCTCAATTCATTTAAGAATGTGAGCCATGACACCACACCAATAGTGATCATTAGATGAGGTTTAAACAGTGTTCAAAGTAAATTTTAACATCGCAACTATTTTTTAAAATACTTTTCTTAAAGACATCAAAGATGGACATTATGATTTATGATACTAAGTCCCTCATATGTCGTGTATTCATTCATTCTATCGTCATCGCGTGATGTGCTGCTCAGACCACGCCGCGAAGAGTGAGCGCCCGTTGTGACGTTTTGGCGAATGATTCACGCGCCGAAAATATTGCTCCAAGTGGATTCGTTTTTGAATAAAAACACACCAAACATAATAACCGCTGTTATTATCTCAGAACAATGAAATTTCAACTTTCAGTTTCAGTACTTAGTACATACCAATGTCACTTATTTCACAGGTTCTATTTTAGTCAATATGTACTAACATCCTTGCATTATGTATTATAAGAGTTTTCGAAGAATGTAGTATTTTTTTTGCTATTTTGAAACGTAACTTGGTATTGTTTGCGAAAATTTATGCTTATATCGATTGTCTTAATCAGCTAAGTGCAAAGATATTGTAAGTCTAGTTTTTATCGAAATTGATTGAACACATCGACCCGCAATCAGCGGTGGGCTGGTAATATGTTAACAAGTGGCTCGGTAAATCAAAGCCATAATGTCTTCATACCATAGATGATGAATATGACATGGCTCACTGGCTTTTTTGCGGCCCGTTAGTTGCCTTTGTTTGCTTCTTCAATTAAAAAAAAAATGAAGGAGCAGCAAAGTCTTCCGTTTTGTATTACAATTTATAAGAAATTGCAGTTAGGTGCTGATTTGATCTTAAATGAATGATTTTCTTAACTTAACAAGGGGCTCGCCGGCCACACAGAATTTTAACAAGGGGCTCGGGCGAGCCCCCCGAGCCCCCTTCCAGCCCATCCCTGCCCGTAATAGGTTGAAAATAGTAACCGACATTTTGTAAATTTTACAGAAGGTTTTTTTTTTAAATTATGTTTGAAAAAGGAATTCCCTGTGCGTATTTATTGTTATTTTTTTTCTAATTTTTAAAAATATTTATTATAGACAATAAATAAATTAAGAATATAAAATGAGTGAATGGTATAAATGTTATGTTTGCATATTATTTCACGAAATATAACCCCCCCTGACTATACAAGGGGTGCATTGGTCCAATGCAACATTGACCGGCCGCCACTGCCAACAACGCAACCATCTTTTTGATTTTATGAGAATTACATATTAAATTTAACCTTTGGCCCATCAGCTGCCTGTTATCTAAATTAAAACCTATTATCGTAACTCATTTATTTGACATTTCGGTTGTTTGCGATTCCTTTGAAATTTCTATTAGATGTATAATCACGTATGTGTCACTTACGTGATTGTTCGTTGTTTGCATCTTCGTTTTCTACACACTCACTCAGTTATATGGGTAGTAGAGGTCTGCACGGGCCCGGGCCTGGCCTACGGGCTCTTACCCGACCCGGCCCGTGGGCCGGGCTCGGGCGGGTAAGCGCAATCGAGAGTCGGGCTCGGGCCGGGCCGGGCTTTGGAATTTGGGATATAATGTTGGGAAAAATATACCAAATCGAGGATTTCAAATTCCTCGGTGAGCTAAAAAAAAAAAAAAAAAGGACTTTCGGAGATAATCTGGGGAAAAAGTATACCAAATCGAGGATTTCAAATTTCTCGGTGCTTCGGGTCGGGTTCGGGTAACAAGTGCGGCATTAGACTCGGGCCCGGGCCGGGTCGGGCGTGAGTTTTTCGGGCTCGGACCGGGTAGTTTTGTAAAATTTTGGCCCGTGCAGACCTCTAATGGGTAGGCATTGAAAATTACAGTGGAACCTCTCATAACGAGTTTAATTCGTTCTAGAGTCTTACTCGTTATGCAAAACAATTTTTTCCATATAAAACAATGTAAAATACAATAATGCGTTCCATGCCGAAAAAAAATCAATTTTTATATTTTGAACGTTTATTAAAATAAAATTACAAACATACTTATAAATTGTAAGCGTAACAATCTGGAATGCAATTTCGATTTGCAAAAAAACAATAAAAAAAACCGACTAGTTTATTAGTTTGAATTTATGACAAATAATTAATTATTTTTTACTAGAAAGCTGTCTAGAGCAGTGGTTTCCGACCTTTTTGTCATTGCGCCTCCCTTTGAAGAAAAAAATATCTTCGCGCCTCCCCATACTTTATTTCATATAGTAATAAAGACACGTTTTAAAGGGTAAATAAATATGTTGGACTGTTCGCGCCTCCCTTTGCAATAGTCCATGCCTCCCCACGGAGGCGCGCCTCCCAGTTTGGAAATCGCTGCTCTAGAGACATTCGTTTTTGCCGACGCTTCAAAATTTGGTCAAAATGTGACAGCATTGTCATTGAATACATTTGTAAAACGCATAGCTACCTCCTCATTAGGGTGATGCTTCTCAATGTACGATGCAAAAGTGTCCCGTGCTTTTAGCATTTCTCTTATTGCGCCAGAAGATTGTTGATCTGCTACTTCCTCTTTCCCCACTAACAAACTATCCTCCATAACTTCTTGCTGTGAAAAACAATGTATCTCCATAAGCTCTTCGGTGGTCAGCTCTTGACTGTGCTCTTTTACAAGCTCATCAATATCGTTGTCATCCACCCAGTCCCATGGTACGGTGAGTACAGGTGAGTGACGTGAAGATGGGACTTTCTCTTTCTGCGTCACTCGTTATGCGAAATGTCGCTCGTTAAAGGAGCATTTATTTACAAACTGCTTTGCTCATTATGCGAATTGTTCGCTATAAGAGGTGCTCGTTATGAGAGGTTCCACTGTATTTGAAATAGTAACTACTTCACCGATTCTTCGATAACCTTCGCGTTCTTGTGTGACTTTTTTTTTCAACCATTCGCTAAATATCAATAATATCTAGTTGATACTTATTGTAATCTTCAATGATACCTCAATAAATGTAATGCGAATATTATGCAAATTTGTCTGGGGTCACTTTGTATCCCGTCTCTCCTCGATCATATTTTTGACGTTTCGCTACTCGAGTGTTAAGTATAAACACACTACATACTTTCGGTCTCTTTGTGTTTAAAATCTCTTGTTCGCTCCCATGTAAAATGTAATTTTTGCAGGTATAGGATTACACGTAGTGTGTGTCGATAATACAAACACTGCCATTGTTGGTAAAATCAGTGAACTCAGTATTGAAAATTGTTGTCTGTGGAAAATGTGTGGATATCTTTTCATATATAGGAACGACAGCTGCTATGTTTGCACTCTTTTGTTCAGTTTTGGCTGTTCAATAATGTCTCTTCGAGTTTACTCTCATTTATTAAACAATTCACATAACGGCCTTAATCCCACCGTTCCAGATACATATGCAAAATTCGCGCGAATCAAAGATGCATTTGCGTTGGCAATTGGTAGTTAATTATACAACACCAAAAACGCATCAGTAATGAAACAAGACGAAATTGTTGGAGGTATCCATTAGGGCCTCCAATCACGGGATTCCGATCCCTTAATCCTGGGTTGTCTTAGTAATAATCCTGGAGTTTTCGGGATTCACTACAACACGTGAAAATCCATTTGGTGCGTTAAAAAATCCACTGGAGCCACTGGCAGTCGTAACTCTTTGAAAGGATGAAGCTTAAAAGAAAGTTTCACATTTTCCAATTATTGTATAAACTGTCAATTCGCATCTTTTGTCATCGAGTCAAGGGTCTTCGGATTGAAAACTATTTCGGAATCTTTCAATTTTTCACTTGTTTCCCAGTGATCAATACCGTGATCCCGAAATCCCGGAATCAAAACAACCGTCCGGGTTTGGATGCCTTAGTTATACATCTGTATTATCTGCATTTACCGTTTATCTTCCTCGTGAGGCTTTCAGATCTTGTTAATTTCCGTGAACTTAATTAAGTACACAAGTGGATGTTAACATATAAACGAGATTTGTAGAAAAAAAAACAATTTGACATAAATCAGTAGTCGAAGTCATGTTTTCTTTTATTAGACCTGCTAAAAACATCACGCTTTTACTTTTTCACGATCAGTAATAAATAAGGATATTATTATATTATAAAGAAATCGTGAAATGCATTTTATTACACCAATCACAAATATAGAAAAAAAAACTGAATTGGTTTTCTATTAATATTATAAAATTTATTCTATATCACTTTCTCTTATATCTTTGTATAGCGCGTTATGCTAAATGGGACATAATTCATTTTTGCAGTTTTGCAATGACCAAAGTTTTAGCTCTCTCGCCTTTCATATCATACATTACGTTTTATTGTAATATAATCCGGGTAGATGGAACACAAAATGCGTATATCATATTCCGTTTTGGTTGTGGGTTCTTCTGTCAGAAAATAGTTGGTAAACTTCAGTTATCCAGTCTTGGGGCAACATGGAATTTAAGTGACTCTCTGAGAGTTTTATGACCGGGGACGTACCCTACACCGTCCTGTCACGTCAGTGGTCATGGATAAATGATGGAATTGGCTGGGTCACGTGCTGGTAGGGCTTCCAAACCGGTTTAAACCGAAACCGGTTAACCGGTTTATCGCATGTTTTGAAAAAAACCGAAAACCGGTTTATTTCACGCGGTTAACCGCGTTTTATCAAATATACTCTTTTCTTATTTTTTTATTTTTTTTCAAAAAGAAAAATCTTTTCCAATGAATTTACTGCGTAGAAGCGGAAAAAATTGACATAACACAAGAAACATGCATATGAATTGTATAAAAAAATCTACTAAAAAAATGTCTCAAAGTTGTCCATGTCCATGTGAACAGAAATGACTTTTTCAAATAATTTAATATTTTTTCGTAATTATTGACAATTATTTATAAAAAGACGGAATGATTCTTACATGCATGTCACTCAATAACCTTTATTGTAAATTTGACAAATCATCCGTATAAATCATGAAAAAATTATTAATAAGGATACCATATAACTATGTACCATTTTAAAACGTATACAATTTAATTAATGAGTAATAATCTACATCTCCTTACACATTGTTATTTTTTTGTGTGTATTTAGTAGATATATTCTTCCTTTGCATAATTATTGCATTATAATTATTCTAAGTATACTTAATTTTGTCTTTAAATCAACAATGCAAAAAAAATCTGCTTTAAATATGATATTTTTAATTATTGTATCAACCTTTTATTCTCCATCATAATGCAATATGTGAAAACTAATACCCAAGAGCTAATTGTAAAGTTTTACCTAACGGGGGGTCAAAATTATTCCAAGAACTTTGTCCCATGTCACTTTTACTGTATTGTTCAATTATATGGTTGCTTCATACATTTCCGTTTGCAAAACGGAGACAAAAGATGCAGTCGTATTTTTATAACCTAAGGATTCATCCTTTCTCAGTTGTAAACATTAGACGTTGCGTATTGTTAAGTGTCATTAAATTAATACCAGATGTGGCTAAAATGTTACCCTCCCACAAGGTCGACGAAGTAAAGTAAAATAATCAACAATAGAACGGACAAACTTAGAAGATGTTTTATGACTTAGTAGAGTTTAACGCTAATACATTTACTTAAATCATCAATCTCATATTATTAAAAAAAAACAGTGTTTCTTTTATATAAAATAATATGAGATTATTGATAGTTTCTCAGTAATATATAAATTGCTTATACGCACCGATTATGAGGTTATAGGAAATTAAGAAGTCATTGATATTTTTCAGGTAAATAGCACAATATCTATCCTAACTAGAACAATATAAAAATATATTCAAATACAGCTTTGCTTGGTGAAATTTTTTTGATTGATACAATTTTTGAATTCAAATTTGTAGTTTCGTGAAATATAACATTTTCGATGAATTCTTTTTTTTACGAATTGTTTTCTTGAGCAATAGATAAACAAACACACTGTGAACTATGATTTTTTTAATATAATATTATGTAAGTCATTTTGTACGTAATACGTAAATAAAAATTTTAGTATCGTATAATACCTACATTTATAAATAAATAATTGTTCAGAAAATAACATAAACCCAATAAATAATTGGTGTTATCATAAAATATAATTATTATCGTGCTTGATATTCTCAATTATAATTTAAGTATTATGGTCTGCACATGGGCGAGTGGTCAACGTCGTTTCTTTGGGTTGCGGACCAAACGAGCTCGAATCCCGGACGGACGGATTTTTGCAATCAGTTCATTGATTTCTTTTCTATGGCATGGATGTCTGTGATGCCTAATATTCTATTCCAGTATCCCTTAAATTACTATGACGTAGTGAGAGTGATCAGGCACCCATGTTCTAGCTATAATTTTCAATATTTTCTCTCTTCAAAAAAAGAGGGGTTGAGCAACTGAGTAACAAGCAGTTATCGTTAAAATATAAAAGTTTGAGTCTATATGCTTCAAAGTGGGAGTGGAGACATAATATAATCTAATATTATTGTATTCTACTATATTTTTGTCTAAGCATTGGATGTCCTGTTTAGCCGATATGCTTAAACAAATGAATGCATTTATTTAAAGATCTTTCTTTTGATGAGTTTTATTATCAAGTTCTATTTTTTTATTTGACATATTTTATCATAAAATATTTTTCCACATTTGATTGTCATTGTTGTATATATATATATATATATATATATATATATATATATATATAATGCATTCTGTGTTCCATCTATATGATAAATATCGATTTTTCATCAAAATTGAAGCATTTATGACAAATATTTAAAATTTTCCACAAAAAATTTTTTTTTGCATACCTACCTAATCAAAGTACGTTATATTTTGGTTTAAACCGGTTAACCGGTTTTATTGCCAGAAAAAAACCGAAAACCGGTTAGTTGGAAAGTCCGGTTAATTGGAAGCCCTACGTGTTGGGGTGTTTCCAACAAAGTCTCAATCCCAGTTGTCTCTTCTACAGCCAATGGTATTACGGCGTTCTGGACGTCCGTCGGATACTATCTATACCAGCGGTGGCCATGACGTCGACCGTGTAACCATTCCATGTTGCTCTTTTGGTGCTTTGAGACATGAATTGAGTGTGTTTTTTAAAATTATTTATCCATTTTGTTTTATTTTTATACAAAATATTTTGTGCTTTGAATTAATACTTTTCTTACGACAATTTAGCACATACGATTTAAGTGGACTCACTACCATTGATTTCTTCAGGATAACGTCGCCTGCAGGGGTCAAAATTTTAGCCACCCATGATGTATATCAGTGCTTCCCATCCTAGGGTCCACGGACCCCTGAGGGTTCGCAAGTTTTTCGCGGGGGTCCGTGAAGATTTTCATTCTTTCAACATTCTTTGTGATAATATATGAAAATGTAAACAAAATAATTCCGGGAGTCCGCAGTTTATCGTTTTGAGATTTAGGGGTTCGTGGCATGAAAAAGGTTGGGAAGCACTGATCTATATGATTTCGGTGAAACTGAAGGATGCTGGCATGTCATGGAAGGTAGTATAACAATAAGCGAGTGACTGGAGAATCACAAATGCTCTAAAAAGGATACAAATATGCCCCAAAACGAAGAAATAAAGAGATGATACAAGGTACAGGTTTTAATTAATTTTAGAGACACTGGGCAAGAAAACTTGCTATCGTAGGTAGAATACTAGATTTAACATATTGTGATGTTATTATTTCTAGTATGAGTAGGTAGGTTATTATTTACAAAGATGTTACCAAATGACTATTATAGAGACTTCAATGCCAGCCAGTTTTGTTTTTTGGTGGGACTTACCAATTTTTGTAAGGCCTTATTTTTATCGAAGTGCCGCGCCCAAACGTTAACGGAACCAGTGATAAATTCACTTATTTCTTAATCCTTGTCGCCCCAAAGAACATTTGTTGTTTCACACAAAAATAATTGTATTATATATTATTGTAGTGTATGCACGTTTTATTTATATGTAATTTAAAATTTAATGCGATCTTTGACCTTTTGAAAAAAAAATGTCGTCTGAAACCGCACAATCGAATTCAAATTTTCATCAGTAAGCCTATTTCTATGAACCGATTTATTCTTCTTCATTAACGAAACAGCTTGCTCACATATCCTATGATGTAATTGAAAAAAATATGTATTCTAATTTAATTTTGAAAAAAAAACATTTGAGGACTGCAAACAAACTCAAAATGAGGCTCATGCGGCCGGCCCGTAGGTTGTGCGTCACATATTTGGACCAGATTATCAATGGAGTTACCCCAGCAGAAGTTAACCTACAATAACTGCTTGTTATATATTTGATTATGAGTACTACGCATTTTTTTAAAGAATAAGATAAGTAGTATCCCTCTCATTTTAATATCACGACATCCATGACTTTTGAACAACAACTGATAATCTTATTTAATCAATTTATTA
>JAHZMQ010000321.1:0-10978 GCA_031772345.1 Himalopsyche anomala | reverse complement strand
AAGTCATACTAGCTGTAGGCCCGTTGACCTCAACGGAGGGATTTTTGTTGCATTTTTAAGTAGTCAGAAAAGTTACTGGCGTGAAAAATAAATTACTAACCTATTTATTGAATAATCCAGAAATTCTGATAGTAAAAGAAATATCTCGGGGCGTATATCGACAGCCCTGCCCTGCAGTATTTAAATTGTAAATTATTTATTTTTGGAATAATGTTCTAGTTTGCTAACAACTATTTTTCGTAATAGCAGAAATTTCGTAAGTTATTGAATTTTTGGAATAATGTTTAAGTTTGCTAACAATCATTTTTCCTAGAAGCAGAAATTTTGTAAATTATTTAATCTTTGGAATAATGTTTATGTTTGCTAACAACCATTTTTCTTAGAAGCAGAAATTTCGTAAATTATTTTATTTTTGGTATAATTTTTAAGTTTGCTAACAATTATTTTTCCTATTAGCAGAAATAGACCTCGTAAATTATTTAATTTTTGGAATAATGTTTAAGTTTGCTAACAACCATTTTTCATAGTAGCAAAAATAGTCCTTGTAAATTACTTAATTTTTGGAATAATGTTTAAGTTTGCTAACAATTATTTTTCCTATTAGCAGAAATAGACCTCGTAAATTATTGAATTTTTGGAATAGTATTTAAGTTTGCTAACAATCATTTTTCCTAGAAGCAGAAATTTTGTAAATTATTTAATCTTTGGAATAATGTTTATGTTTGCTAACAACCATTTTTCTTAGAAGCAGAAATTTCGTAAATTATTTTATTTTTGGTATAATTTTTAAGTTTGCTAACAATAATTTTTCCTATTAGCAGAAATAGACCTCGTAAATTATTTAATTTTTGGAATAATGTTTAAGTTTGCTAACAACCATTTTTCATAGTAGCAAAAATAGTCCTTGTAAATTACTTAATTTTTGGAATAATGTTTAAGTTTGCTAACAATTATTTTTCCTATTAGCAGAAATAGACCTCGTAAATTATTGAATTTTTGGAATAATGTTTAAGTTTGCTAACAACCATTTTTCATAGTAGCAAAAATAGTCCTTGTAAATTACTTAATTTTTGGAACAATGTTTAAGTTTGCTAACAATTATTTTTCCTATTAGCAGAAATAGACCTCGTAAATTATTGATTTTTTGGAATAATGTTTAAGTTTGCTAACAACCATTTTTCATAGTAGCAAAAATAGTCCTTGTAAATTACTTAATTTTTGGAATAATGTTTAAGTTTGCTAACAATTATTTTTCATAGTAGCAAAAATAGTCCTTGTAAATTACTTAATTTTTGGAATAATGTTTAAGTTTGCTAACAATTATTTTTCCTATTAGCAGAAATAGACCTCGTAAATTATTGAATTTTTGGAATAATGTTTAAGTTTGCTAACAACCATTTTTCATAGTAGCAAAAATAGTCCTTGTAAATTACTTAATTTTTGGAACAATGTTTAAGTTTGCTAACAACCATTTTTCTTAGAAGCAGAAATTTCGTAAATTATTTTATTTTTGGTATAATTTTTAAGTTTGCTAACAACCATTTTTCATAGTAGCAAAAATAGTCCTTGTAAATTACTTAATTTTTGGAATAATGTTTAAGTTTGCTAACAATTATTTTTCATAGTAGCAAAAATAGTCCTTGTAAATTACTTAATTTTTGGAATAATGTTTATGTTTGCTAACAATTATTTTTCCTATTAGCAGAAATAGACCTCGTATATTATTGAATTTTTGGAATAATGTTTAAGTTTGCTAACAACCATTTTTCATAGTAGCAAAAATAGTCCTTGTAAATAACTTAATTTTTGGAATAATGTTTAAGTTTGCTAACAACCATTTTTCTTAGAAGCAGAAATTTCGTAAATTATTTTATTTTTGGTATAATTTTTAAGTTTGCTAACAATTATTTTTCATAGTAGCAAAAATAGTCCTTGTAAATTACTTAATTTTTGGTATAATGTTTATGTTTGCTAACAATTATTTTTCCTATTAGCAGAAATAGACCTCGTAAATTATTGAATTTTTGGAATATAGTTTAAGTTTGCTAACAACCATTTTTCATAGTAGCAAAAATAGTCCTTGTAAATTACTTAATTTTTGGAATAATGTTTAAGTTTGCTAACAATTATTTTTCATAGTAGCAAAAATAGTCCTTGTAAATTACTTAATTTTTGGAATAATGTTTAAGTTTGCTAACAATTATTTTTCCTATTAGCAGAAATAGACCTCGTAAATTATTGAATTTTTGGAATAATGTTTAAGTTTGCTAACAACCATTTTTCATAGTAGCAAAAATAGTCCTTGTAAATTACTTAATTTTTGGAACAATGTTTAAGTTTGCTAACAATTATTTTTCCTATTAGCAGAAATAGACCTCGTAAATTATTGATTTTTTGGAATAATGTTTAAGTTTGCTAACAACCATTTTTCATAGTAGCAAAAATAGTCCTTGTAAATTACTTAATTTTTGGAATAATGTTTAAGTTTGCTAACAATTATTTTTCATAGTAGCAAAAATAGTCCTTGTAAATTACTTAATTTTTGGAATAATGTTTAAGTTTGCTAACAATTATTTTTCCTATTAGCAGAAATAGACCTCGTAAATTATTGAATTTTTGGAATAATGTTTAAGTTTGCTAACAACCATTTTTCATAGTAGCAAAAATAGTCCTTGTAAATTACTTAATTTTTGGAACAATGTTTAAGTTTGCTAACAACCATTTTTCTTAGAAGCAGAAATTTCGTAAATTATTTTATTTTTGGTATAATTTTTAAGTTTGCTAACAACCATTTTTCATAGTAGCAAAAATAGTCCTTGTAAATTACTTAATTTTTGGAATAATGTTTAAGTTTGCTAACAATTATTTTTCATAGTAGCAAAAATAGTCCTTGTAAATTACTTAATTTTTGGTATAATGTTTATGTTTGCTAACAATTATTTTTCCTATTAGCAGAAATAGACCTCGTAAATTATTGAATTTTTGGAATATAGTTTAAGTTTGCTAACAACCATTTTTCATAGTAGCAAAAATAGTCCTTGTAAATTACTTAATTTTTGGAATAATGTTTAAGTTTGCTAACAATTATTTTTCATAGTAGCAAAAATAGTCCTTGTAAATTATTGAATTTTTGGAATAATGTTTAAGTTTGCTAACAATTATTTTTCCTATTAGCAGAAATAGACCTCGTAAATTATTGAATTTTTGGAATAATGTTTAAGTTTGCTAACAACCATTTTTCATAGTAGCAAAAATAGTCCTTGTAAATTACTTAATTTTTGGAATAATGTTTAAGTTTGCTAACAACCATTTTTCTTAGAAGCAGAAATTTCGTAAATTATTTTATTTTTGGTATAATTTTTAAGTTTGCTAACAACCATTTTTCATAGTAGCAAAAATAGTCCTTGTAAATTACTTAATTTTTGGAATAATGTTTAAGTTTGCTAACAATTATTTTTCATAGTAGCAAAAATAGTCCTTGTAAATTACTTAATTTTTGGAATAATGTTTATGTTTGCTAACAATTATTTTTCCTATTAGCAGAAATAGACCTCGTATATTATTGAATTTTTGGAATAATGTTTAAGTTTGCTAACAACCATTTTTCATAGTAGCAAAAATAGTCCTTGTAAATTACTTAATTTTTGGAACAATGTTTAAGTTTGCTAACAACCATTTTTCTTAGAAGCAGAAATTTCGTAAATTATTTTATTTTTGGTATAATTTTTAAGTTTGCTAACAATTATTTTTCATAGTAGCAAAAATAGTCCTTGTAAATTACTTAATTTTTGGTATAATGTTTATGTTTGCTAACAATTATTTTTCCTATTAGCAGAAATAGACCTCGTAAATTATTGAATTTTTGGAATATAGTTTAAGTTTGCTAACAACCATTTTTCATAGTAGCAAAAATAGTCCTTGTAAATTACTTAATTTTTGGAATAATGTTTAAGTTTGCTAACAATTATTTTTCATAGTAGCAAAAATAGTCCTTGTAAATTACTTAATTTTTGGAATAATGTTTAAGTTTGCTAACAATTATTTTTCCTATTAGCAGAAATAGACCTCGTAAATTATTGAATTTTTGGAATAATGTTTAAGTTTGCTAACAACCATTTTTCATAGTAGCAAAAATAGTCCTTGTAAATTACTTAATTTTTGGAATAATGTTTAAGTTTGCTAACAATTATTTTTCATAGTAGCAAACATAGTCCTTGTAAATTACTTAATTTTTGGAATAATGTTTAAGTTTGCTAACAATTATTTTTCATAGTAGCAAACATAGTCCTTGTAAATTACTTAATTTTTGGAATAATGTTTAAGTTTGCTAACAATTATTTTTCCTATTAGCAGAAATAGACCTCGTAAATTATTTAATTTTTGGAATAATTTTTAAGTTTGCTAACCACCATTTTTCATAGTAGCAAAAATAGACCTCGTAAATTATTTAATTTTTGGAATAATGTTTAAGTTTGCTAATAACCATTTTTCATAGTAGCAAAAATAGTCAACGAATAATTCAACTGTTTATGTATGCATGTGAAGTATGCGTATTTTGGAATTTTTAGAATAATTTAAATGTGTGCTTAATATATAATATTTAAATTAGATCAATTCTGACAGTTGTGTGTTTGCCCGAGCGGTAACGATCTCAACTCATAATCTACAGGCGATGGTTCGATCGACGGTCGTGGCGTTTTTTTGTATGAAATTTTTTCAGCGATTTGTTTCGTCAAATAATAAACAGTGTATTGGGAAAATACGTCTTTAGTATGAATAAAAATATTGCGTCAGCGGAGCTGAGCGGAGCGGGAGGGGTAGGAAGGGGCAGGGGGAGGGGAAAAACGCGGACAATCATGCAATCATTCGGACATTATCGAGTATTAATATATAGACTAGCTGTAAGCCCGTTGACCTCAACGGGGGGATTTTTGTTGCATTTTTAAGAAGTCAGAAAATTACAAACCTATTTATTGAATAAGCCAGAAATTCTAAAAATAAAATAAATATATCTCGGGGCATATATCGACAGCATGCCCTGTAGTATTTAAATTGTAAATTATTTAATTTTTGGAATAATGTTGAGTTTGCTAACAATTAGTTTTCCTATTAGCAGAAATATACCTCGTAAATTACCTAATTTTTGGAATAATGTTTAAGTTTGCTGACAATTTTTTTCGTAGTGACAGAAATTTCGTAAAATATTGAATCTTTGGAATAATGTTCAAGTTTGCTAACAATCATTTTTCATAGTAGCATAAATCGACCTCGGCGCATATATCGACAGCCTTGCAGTTTTAAATTGTAAATTACTTAATTTTTGAAATAATGTTTAAGTTTGCTAATAATCATTTTTCACATGCAAAATGGTATAAATTAATTGCACATTTTATCAAAACAAAATTATCAATTTTCCATGTTACAATCAAATGCATATTTATCAAATTAATCAGAATAAATTAACTTCACTAATTCGCCAAACGGAGCTTATTTTTAGGAATATATGAGTCTTTAAGGGAACCAAACATAAAAATGGTGAAACTTTTCCATTTGACTTTTAAGTGCAATTACGTTTTCAATTAATTTTTGTGGGAACTGTCATCAACTTTTAATTTTATGTGAAAGTTTTTTCAATAAATAAGCATAAAAAGTAATACAAAATAACTTAGATTATTCCACGTATTGTGCTACAAACTGTGACACGTGTTTCGCCTATTTCAGAGGCATCCTCAGACAGACTTACTTTCAGTAAGTAAAAGTAAGTCTGTCTGAGGATGCCTCTGAAAGAGGCGAAACACGTGTCACAGTTTGTAGCACAATACGTGGAATAATCTAAGTTATTTTTTATTTTATATTCAAATGAACTTCCACAAAGATACCGACGAATCCATCGAAAGCATAAACAATGTATTTTAGAGAAAAAATGATTGAAATTATGCAATAAAAAGGGTGGGTTCAGTTCACTTTTTCCCATCATCCTAACTTGGCTCACTTTGCCGTATTTTAATCTCGTTGACCCCAATCTATCAAACTATTTCGCTTACTTTATTTATATTACTACTAGCTGGCCCGACGAACTTCGTACCGCCTCAGGATCAATAAATGTTGTGTTAATTTATTGCATGAATTAAATTCAGTTTGAATGAATACTCAAAATGAATTAAGTTCAATAAATGGGCAAAATTCAAAATGAAAAGTATTTAAATTACATTGAACTGATGTAATTCACGTGGCACAGTCGATAGATTTAAAGGAATGCAGTAGATCAACGATTTGATTTTGAATTGTGAAGTTTAAATGATCCACATCTTTGTTTTTAGCCGCAAGAATTGCTCGTTCAATCAACCAATTGTGATTTTTGTGATTAGATGTTTGGGAACATTTTGTTGATGAAGCCGTCTTTCGTTGAGACGAAATTGCAAAAATTCGGCGGAATCGAAATCAATCCGTTCGATTCGTCAACAGGAACACGGCCGTTACCGACGATAGTCAGCAATTGCTTGGAGAAATCTTCGGCAGATGGATCATTTAGAAATGTAACTCGCATGTTTGTCGTCAGCACCAAGTCAGAAAACATAACCTCATTTCAATATTATCCGATTTTCTTTCGTTTTCATTTCATATCATCGATTTTTTTATTCCAATCCATACTCTAAATTTAAAATCATTTAAAAGTCGATCGTGTCAGTGCCATCTAGTGTCATCTATCTGAACCCAGCATAAAACAAAATGTTCATTATTTGAAAATATTTTCTTTATAATTTCTTTTCCGTGATATTTTTCCGATGTTTTAATGCTTATTCTGCTATTCTAGCCGGAGAGGAATTTAATAAATCAAAGATTATTGAAATCCGTGCAGCAATTCTCGAGATATACGTGGTGTAAATAACCCCGCTTTGTTTTATGTATATAGATTATTTTGTCAATTAAACACCAGTTTAGACGTGTCCGTGCATTTCAAGTTTTTGTATAATTCATAATTTGCATATGGCCCAAAATCATCAAAACACTTTTTTGCGCATGTGTGGGTTACGCCCTTCTTGCTTTCCATAGTCGATATAATTGTTGACAAAACATAAAAAAGAAATTGTACAATTTTCGTTGAACTTCATAAAAATAGTCAATTGAAACTTTCTTTGTTAATAATTTCGCATTCGACATTATATAAGAGAAAAACCGTTTAATTAAATATAGAATGCTTTTCCATCAAGTATTGACAGTGGACACAGGAATTACGTACGTAGCAGTATGCATTTAAAAATAACCATAAAGTAATGGCTTACTAACGTTATGTAATATAATTCACAATGTACTTTTGCTGTCAAATATCACGAAATATTTTTTTGACGTTCTATATATAAATAGTATAGTATTAATTGAAGTGAAAAGAGTACAGTTTCTAATTCCAAATAAAACTAATCTAAGAACATTGAATAAATAACAAACAAACAATCACACCTAATGCACGAAACACATTTAAATGTAATGTCAATATTTAGACCAGAGATTTGACAGATATGAAATCGAAACAATCGAACACAATCGAACATCGAATTTGAATTGTCAATTCGATACAAACGTTCGTGCAAACATCGTAATATTGTTGTCAAAAAATGTATCATACCTAATTATAAACATAACCTCATTTCAATAGTATTCGATTTTCTTTCGTTTTCATTTCATATCATCGATTATACTCTAAATTCAAAATTATTTAAAAGTCTATCGTATAAATACAGCGCCATCTAGTGTCATCTACCTGAACCGAGCATAAAACAACATGTCATTATTTGACCTATTCCTCATTTGAAAATTTTATTCTGTATGAAGATATTTATTTTCTTTATAATTTATTTTCCGTGATATTTTTCCGATGTTTTAATGCTTATTCTGCTATTCTAGGCAAAAAGGAATTTTATAAAGCAAAGATCATTGAAATCCTTGGAGTAATTCTCGAGATATACGTGGTGTAAATAACCCCACTTTGTTTTATATATATAGATTTGAGCATAAATTTACCTTGTCCAAAGCATAGACTCGTTTACTCGTTATTTAAAACAAAAGATACAAAACTTTTAAATTATCGGGATAAATTCTAAATACCCTCTGTTAAAAAGTAAAATATTTAATAGCCGTCAGCATATAACACACATGGAATATTTGCATTTAACTGTCGAAACTATATTATGTAAAATATACCACATTCATATTTGACAGACGTCACAATCTTGAATAAAAACAATCGAAGTCAGTTTGTGAATCACAAATATCGTTCCATTTTCAAATGCTTGATTTATATAATGTATTTTTATCGCCTTGATATTTATGACGTTAGCTCAGTTGATAGAGAGCTCGACTGGTAATCCAGAGTTCTGTGTTCGATCCACGGTCGCGGCGTTTTTTTGTATGAAATTTTTTCAGCGATTTGTTTCGTCAAATAATAAACAGTGTATTGGGAAAATATGTCTTTAGTATGAATAAAAATATTGCGTCAGCGGAGCTTTGAGGAGGGAGGGGGAAGGGGCAGGGGGAGGGGATATCGCGGACAATCATGCAATCATTCGGACATTATCGAGTATTAATATATAGATTATTATCAATTAATCAATTGTCAACACTACAATATATTTTTTTAATAAAACAGAAAATAACGTTTAGACACTTTACTGTTTAACACTTCCCCTATGGTGAAAAATACTTTGAATATGATGCTGGGCCTTAAAGAACCAAGCGATTTTTTTTTTTTTTAAATGTACGTCCTGTGTTTTTACCGTCCATCAAAGGGCGATGAATGTTAAAACATCTTTTTCACTTGATTCTTTAATGGCCAGCAACGTATCGGAAATATTTTTTAGCACCGTTGTCGAATAGTTAATGCTTTAAGTTCAAATATACTATGGAGTAGGGCTTCCAATTAACCGGACATTTAAACTAACCGGTTTTCGGTTTTTTTCAAATAAATAAACCGGGTAACCGGTTTAAACCGGATTTATTTTCAAAAAACCAATTTTATTACCACACTTACCAATGTCTAAAAAAAAGTATTTTGATTACTTAAAAAACAGTCAATGAGTGCATAAAATTAGAAAGTATATACAAAATATCGTTGTTTTCGTTTGAGAAGGTCACGGGTTTGAATCCCGGCACAAACAATTTTATATATATTTTTTGAATGTATCAATCGATTTATGATTTTCTGTTTGAGGCCAGGATGTTTGTGAAGTTTGTGATGTTTTGAATTCTTGCACGAAGCGTAACGAGAGCGATTAGCTATTCACTTGTCCTAATCTAGCCTTACCCTTCGATTTTTACTATCTTTAGAAAAAAGAGATGTTGAGCAGCTGAGTAACAAACAGTTATCGTGAAAACACCTGAGATAAACTCCACCAGGAGTCCATATGATCCACATTGGGAGTGGGCATGGTTAAAAAATATATTTGTATTTAAAGAAGATATTTATTTAAAAAAAAATGTTATTTAAGTGTCATCAAATAATGATTTTTCTGGTGTTTAGTTTTTTTAAATAATAAAACGCTCCTTTATACTAATTTCACATTTATCATTTTAGAAATCAGTTGAGAATACTCGTCATGAGTGAAATATAACTAAAATAAAAAAACATTTTTTATGGAATAACTATGTAGTACATATTGTATATTAATATACCTTATTATACAGGCTTAGAATTAAATGAACTTTCGGTTAGATCATTTTTACTTATACGTATGTAGTGTGTGTAGCTTCCAATATAACTTAGTTTGGCTGCAATATTTTATTTTTGAACTAAAATAAAATATAATATGCACAGATGGTTGTGATAGCATATTTGAAATATATTAAATATGTATTTTGTGATATTTTCAACAAAATCAAAAATCAAGTTCACTCTGTACCAGTGAAAACCATCCAATCCACAAGCGCAATTATTTTACAACCCTATAATATATATATCCTATTATAAATATTAGTAATTTTGTCAGTAACTACTAATTTTCACTATACGCAGACATGCATTCGTGTCCTTACGATTGTATGCCTAACATTGTCACATTTTTAAACAATTGTTTAAAAGAAATGTAACGCATATTCAGCTAGTGTTCAACTGTATAACACTTCAAAAACCTTTTTGCTCGTCTTTATTATTATTATTGTTTGCACATGTGCATATTGGAAAGACACCGACCCCTTAAAGTAGCCGATGATTTATGGCACCGATTGTTAGAAAATAAAAATAAAACGTTTTAAAATTGAATTGTTTTATAACTTGAAAGATATATTAAAACATGGGCTTAGTCACTTAACCTTTTTATGTATGAATGCTGCAAAAAAAGTGGATACAAATTGCCATCTTTTTAAGTTCAGGTACCTACTACTTTCTTGGAATAATAGCAATCGTATATATTATACAATATTCAAGTTCCATATCCAATATTATATTGTTAATAATTATAAATAATCCGACTAATAAAGATCAAATGAATACGTGAAAAAAATGTACATTATAAATTTTTGTTTACTAATATTTAAATTGCTTTGTAACACTACAAGTTTCGGCTCGGATATTTTTTCATTTAAAAGATATAAAGATTAACGTATTTTTGGTTCAATAAGGTTCACTTGTTTTATTATCATTGATATTTTAAGAATCCTTTCGTATTACAGATGTTAAATTGAAAGCAGTATAGTTGTCCATGAATTCGACTACATACTTGTTATTAATATGTCACAGAAATTAGACAATTGAACAGTAAAATACTTTATTATATTGTACTACTTATAATACTATTATTATATACAACATTTTTATATATTTATACTCTACATATGAATAGTTAAATAAAAGCTCGTGGTGTTCAAAGCAGGAAAAGATTTTTTAATTAACCCGGTTAACCGCCCAAAATAAACCGGTTTTCGGTTTATTTAAAAACACACGAAAAACCGGTTAACCGGTTTCGGTTTAAACCGGTTTGGAAGCCCT
>JAHZMQ010000320.1:0-10992 GCA_031772345.1 Himalopsyche anomala | reverse complement strand
TGAATGGTAAGCAATGTCGATCATTTTGATGTGGCGGAGACAGTGGCGGATTAACTTATAAGCGAATGGGGCGTGCGTTTCACGACTCCCAATCTTAGGGGTCTAATAAATGGCTTATATGATATAGCCCATATACATTTTTTTATAGATTTTAATTATTTTAACTGAAATTTTTTGAGGTTTATATATTATCCGAAAAACAGGGCCTCCAAATTTTATTGTGCCTGAGGCCTCTCATGTGCTTACTCCGCCACAGAATTCACAGACCTTTGTGATTGAGTATTTTAAAATATCTAATGAATAAATGATACTAGTAACAAGAGCATATTTTTTAAAAAAAACCTATAATTCGGTAAATTAAAAAATATTTTTTCGATGCGTTTGGCGGTAACTTGATAGATATTCTTCAATTTTAAATGAAAATGTATTTCTTGATTATTCCACTGGTTTTGTTACTATGTGTGATACTTGCTTCACCTCGTTGAGAAACATGTTCATACTAAAACATTTTTAATGTTCATTATAGTATCTAAGTTCACTATAGTAGAAAAGCGATATTGATGTCGAAGAAGTTAATGTAATGTAATCGTAAGTACTTTGATATTCAAAATACAGTCAATCCTGTTTTTATGCGGCAGATGCGTTCCACGAAATATCGCATAAAAAATCGCACAAAAAAAGACATGAATTCCATACAAAAAGTGGAAAAGAAAACTGGAACTGAAAAGTTGGAGACCTTCTTGAATTATTGTCGCAGTGAAGGAACTAGAATTTCTTCCAGTTCGTCATCGTTTTCTGGTTCAAACAGTCCAAAATCTTATTTTTTTTCCAAATGTCAGTTGTGTTTATGATTCATTCTCTATTCTTTCCAAAACACAACGATACATGCTCACGATGTAATATTTAATATTTTTATAAATCGTAAAATATTGTACATTTCTTAAAAATTTGCATTTCTAAAAAACCGCATAACTTCAAAATCGCATTAAAGAAAACCGCATAAAAACAGGATTGACTGTACATATCTGGCGTAATTGTAATTTGCTGTTGTGAATTGGTTTGACTTTATTTTCAATAATTTAACACCTTTAACTTAGTGCAAATACAAGAATTTTACATTTTGAATACGCTAGTACTTACAGAATGTATATTATTATCCTCATTGTAGCAAGTATACTGAAAACTTTCAAAGTCATCTTGTTAAGACCTTATATTTTTTCTTTTCAGGAAGTTTATTCTTTGCTCTATCTTCCTCTGTCAGCAGTCTGTAGTTAGTGAATATTCGAAAAAAAGATTTTTCAATACATCATGATTCATATTATACAGAGCGAAACTTTTTAATGTCAAAGAAAGTATAACTTTTTATATCTTCTTAATGACTGCAATGGTTTGTGACTTATGGAAGTTTAATGCAGTGGCGTAGAATTGTAGAAATGTCTTGACAATTATAATATTCATAAAATAAATAATTATTGTCTACTTTTGTAAAGTAATGAATAACAAAGCAGTATGATACCTTTACCCAGTGGCGGATCAAGTCAAGTAGAGCCTTGAGCGGTAAAAATTTCGGGGCCCTTAAACTTAAGTTAGAAAAAAAAGGTTTTATACATAGAAACTCACATTAATTTAGAAGACAAAATGTAATAAAAGTAATAGAAATAAAAAAAAACATGTTTTTGTCTTTGTCTTTCGGCTTTATTTCTTGTAAATTCGTCAATTATTTTGGCAGTATCAATTCGGCTTAAAATTTCTTGCTATGTTTACAAAATGACTATACTCTTCAATCTATCTGCTCCCATAGTACTTTTCAAGTATTTTTTTTTACATCCTTTAAAACAGAAAACGATATGTTACTTACCGCAATAGATAAGGGATTTGTTTTTAAAAAAGCAATAGTATCTCTACATTTGGGAATGTGCAAGACAAGTTATTGGCTGTTTGACCTCTTCATATATTCATCAACTTTTTTATCGCGTTCTTTGTTTCTTATTACATTGATGATGATATTTTCTAATGCTTTCAAAAGATTATATCAGTCCAGTGATTTACTAATAGAATTTAGTGTTTGTAAACTAGTAGTAATCACTCGGGCAGTTTTGTATTTGTCCATTTTTTTAGTAGTGAAGACGTTTTCACTATAGTACCTTTTATTCTTCTGATGATGATATTTTTTCGTTTATTGAACTTTATTTCGTTTATTGAACTGTTATTTTGAATTAAAATTTGTTTTCATTTGATAGAAGAAAATTTAAATATCTTATGTGCCCAACTTGGTATCTTATTTCTTCGATTGGATGTATTTCTTAAATACATACATATACATAGATAAATTAAGAGTGAGTGGGGGTTGCTTTTTTTTGGTTACGTGATACGGCACTGAAAAATATTCGTACATCATTAAAAGTGTGCGGCTGTCTTTCCGTACTTTAAAAGCATTGTTAATGTCAAAGTTACAGAAGAAGAGAGAACACATTTACACAAACCGCCAGTTTCAAAGAGGCATAAAAATATTAATGTAGCCATAAAGGTTAAAACGAGAACTTATTTCACCGCGATAACGTTTTCAATTTGATATGGCCGGCATTACAAACACGTATTCGAATAAATGACTGTTGTAAGAGTTGTGCAGATTAGTCGTAAACAATAATGGCCAAAAACCAACACAGTCATAGTAAAATGAAATGATAACATATTGACATAATATGGTTGTCAATATTCAAACGCTTTTTTGTAAATATTGTAAGAAGAGGTTAATGATGATCGTATCAAAAAAACATGTTTCATTTAACACTTAGAAGAATTAAGCGAGTGCTGAGACGCGGATGACGCAGCGCAGTGCAACTCAGAAAGTACAGATTTAGTATTACACACGGAACCACTAAGCCGCGTACGCTAATACGCAGGTGCGTGCATACATGCGTCTGCCCTGTGCTGCGCTCCGTTGTGATCGCAGTACAGATTACTGCTTCATTCGTACAAACTTGGAAATTCGTCGTTATTTTAATTGCGCCGCCAAAGTGACTGTTAAGCGAATTGAATTTGTGCGAAATAAACTTTGTTTATACAATACTACTCGTGTAGACTAATCTTAAAAGACATTAAAAGAGTTGTTCTGAATGTGTTATTCATATATGTTACTTGCTTGACCAATGGTTTGCAGGTTTTGTATTATAGAAGCTTGAAGTTTTATTTACATTTAGTGACAAGTTAGAGTTAAGTTTGTTTGATTGCTTATTATAAAATGAACTTAGAACTTCATTTTGTAAAGAAATATACATTTTAAAATTGTGCCATTATGTGTCATTCATATATGACACTTGAGTGACGAAGCTGTCACAAGCATACGCTGATCACACATTTCTTCTTCACCTGCCTACACCTGCCAATTCTGTGCTGCCCTGCGCTGCGTCATTCTCATCTCAGCATACGCTAGAGCAAGGGACATAGCTGAGTGACACAGAATGACTCACAATAACTCATTTGATGTTTTTGAAAAGTAGTATACAGCTTAAAGTTCAGTTCGCATTAATTCTATGTTTTAGTTATAATAGGTAGAATATTTTTTGCTTGTGGTAGCTCTGGGAACATTTTTGAAATCTTACACTTTTGATATTTTTTTTTACTTCTATGTGAAAACCAATAATAAATTGTGTATATAATGAATTTTTGGGTGTGTAACATGGCATTTTCATTGAAAAATCGATGGTTGAAAATGGTGGCGTGTGACGAAAATCCTTGGAATTGGCTTGGCGTTTAAAGAGTTAAGTAGGTAAATTAAAATTGAATTTATTTAACTTTTTTTAGGCGATGCAAAAATTTGTTAGCGAGGGTTTTTTTTATGTTTTTTTTCGAGGCATTGATTAGCAGGCTACTGATCAAAAATTATTACCTTCATCAACGATGCGTTTTATATTGAAATAATTGAATTTAAAAAAAAATCATAAATCATTATATATCACTTTTAGGGTGTTCACTGTCAATACTTGGTGGAAAGGCATTATATTAATAAAAACACAATAATCCTTTGTACTTCATTCCACTTTATTTAATATGTCAGGGCCGGTTTCGCTCATTACGAGCATCGTCAACTGATAAGAAATATAATTTAACAGTGCTATTTATACAAAAATGAACAGTTATAAACAACAATTGGCATTGAAAAGAAAATACCAATTACATTAAAAGTGATTCTAAAATAGCACAAAATTAAAATGTTTAACACATTGGATTTTGTTTAAGTATGTACACTTACCAACTACTTGGAAGAGGGGAAATTTTCTTAACTATCATTAAGCCTATTCACTATATTATTGTCATTATTAATGTCATTATTTTTATTGTATCACTTTGTCAAAGAATTCCCAAATTTTAATTATGTTTGTAATTACTTTCAATTCCCATTCTAAATTTATTAATCTGAGATGACTTTTTAATTATATGTTAGATGTGTTAAACATTTTAATTTTGTGCTATTTTAGAATCACTTTTAATGTAATTGGTATTTTCTTTTCAATGCCAATTGTTGTTTATAACTGTTCATTTTTGTATAAATAGCACTGTTAAATTATATTTCTTATCAGTTGACGATGCTCGTAATGAGCGAAACCGGTCCTGACATATTAAATAAAGTGGAATGAAGTACAAAGGATTATTGTGTTTTTATTAATCATTACATACTTAATATGTTTCTGAATATTACAATTCTGCAGTATCCAATTTTACAATTCTGCCAAAAATAATTTTTTATCCTTGATCTTGATTTATATGACGAAAATTATTTTTTGGTATAAATTTAAGTACTTACATAAATTATATTGCTTGGTTTTATATAAAGATAAAGTTATACTTAAGGCCACAAAGTAGGGAATACTTTTTATGAACAGATAACATTTTATTTTGATTATTGGTAACCTAGACGTGAACTGTCAAATTTTTAGCGACGTCGTTGGGACGTATATTTGCTTTGAACGTAAACAAGAAGCATAAGAAATGTCTGAAAGGAAGGTTTTGAACGTAAGTCTTCGTTTTTTAATTGTTGAAATAAGGACGAAATAATGTTTTCATTTCATTAATTTGACTAATTCGCCTGATTCTCTTTTCAGAAATACTATCCCCCGGATTTCGATCCTTCAAAAATACCGCGTATGAAATTGTCGAGAAACAGACAATACACGGTCAGATTGATGGCTCCGTTTAACATGCGTTGTGTAACTTGTGGCGAATATATTTACAAGGGAAAGAAATTCAACGCTCGTAAGGAAGACGTCGAAAACGAAGACTACCTTGGGATCAGAATCTACAGGTTTTACATCAAAGTAAAGTGTGCCTATGATGAATGTTAATTTAATGTAATCATCTGAAGCAGATTAGCTTTAACCACTCTAAAGCTAACGACCCACCGGTGTGTCGCATACCTACTAACCACACACGCTACCCGCCAGTGTGTTCTCATTATTCTTCTTCTTCTTTGGCCATGTTCGCTCCCTATGTGGAGCATATGGCCGCCACGCGGCACCTCCATGTTTCCCTGTCTCCTGCCAATTGCTTTGCTTCCTCCCATGACATGCCAGCATCCCTCAGTTCCGCCGAGTACATCCTATGGATAGTACCCGACGGACGTCCGGGACGCCGGAATCCCACCGGTCGAAAGAAAAGGCAGGCAGGATTGAGGCTTTCCGGAGGCATCCGCAGCACGTGACCCAGCCAGTTCCAACGTCTCTCCATAACCACTGACGTGACAGGACGCTGTCTTGTACGCTCCCTTATCTCTGAATTCCTCACATAATCAAACCACCTAACCCCCATTATCCGACGCAAGCATCTGTTCTCGAAGCTCAGTATACGGTTTTTCTGAGTCTTCGTCAGGTGCCATGATTCGCAACCGTAAAGCAGTACCGGCAGAATGCAAGCGTTGAATAAGTAGCATTTGGTTTTAATCGAGTACAGCTGTGTGTCCCAGACAGTTCGCATTGAGTTGAATGTTGCTCCAGCCATTCCTAAACGAATGGCGAGCTCCTTTTTTGTACTACCGTCTTCGGGGATAAGTACGCCGAGGTATCTGAAGCTGTCAACCCTCTCGATGATCTGTCCCGCGCTAGTAAGGGTCCTATCAGAGTCATGACAGGTTTGGTTACACATCACATTGGTCTTACTAGTGTTAATTTTCAGACCAATGCGACCTGAGTTAGTTCCTAACCCATCAATTGTCTCCTGGATGCCCTTTATTGATTTATCGAATATGACAGCATCATCGGCATATTCAAGGTCACACAGTTTCAGACCGGGACCAACAGCTATACCTCGATCAGGCGAAATTGACCTACGAAGTATGAAATCAAAAATAATGATAAATAGGAACGGTGCAAGAACGCACCCCTGTCTCACTCCGGTTGTGACCCCGAACCATTCGGTATTTGAGTCACCGATTCTCACACAACATGCACTATTCTCATGTAGGGATTTGATAATGGCCACAATCTTTGGCGGGATCCCGTAGGCGTCTAGTATCCTCCACAAAGAGGGTCTGTGCGGACTATCAAATGCCTTCTCATAGTCGACGTCATGGTCATGGTCAACGGCTGGGGGTCCCACGTGGGCATGTCAATGCCAGCTGATGTGCCTACGCTAAAATGGTGGGAAATGCCGCACACCAGCAAGTCCCATCTGCTGGCCTCCTCGTGGCGTCCATTGGGCAATGCAACAATGTTGTAGCTAACAGCAGGGGTCGCAAGGCGAATGTCCGGCGCCTCAAAACCGGGCTACTGGCTAAGGGAAGGAAATCCCCGACAGAAAAACCAGGGTTGAGCCGACCCTTAGAGCCCTTGTGACCCAGGCCTCGGGAGCGCAGGGTTAATCACCCTGCATCCTTAAAACTAAAACCGATTAGAACACCGCCACGAGCGCCTCGGACACCCGGAATTCAAAATAGACAACCCAGCAGGAACATGGACCGAGAAGATAAAATCCTCTCCAACAAATATGTTATGCGCATCGGTACGTACAACGTCCGTACCATGCGCACTTCTGGAAAGGACCTGCATGCTACCCGTATCTTGCGAAAGTATGGTCTTGACATCCTAGGACTGAGCGAGATACGCTGGAAAGGCGCAGGAAAGAAGCTGTTGGAGGGGTGCACGTTGATCTTTTCTGGCCAGAGCCAATATCATCGCCAGGGGGTGGCAATACTGATGTCTGGGAGAGCGGCCCGTTGCCTTGTGAAATGGGAACCGATCTCTGAGAGATTGATACGTGCCACCTTCAGGACTAGTGACAGCTCTGTGACTGTCTTTCAGTGCTATGCCCCCACTGATGACGCCTTCTACGACTCCCTTCACGCGTCAGTTGCAGCAATCCCCCCGTAGGGATCGCATGATAATAATGGGGGATTATAATGCGCGAGTAGGAGCTGATCCGGCTCTCGGGTCCTCAGTGATGGGACGGCATGGTCTGGGCACCGCAAACGATAATGGTGAGAGACTAATCGAATTCGCTGTCATGAATGAGCCCACCATTGGTGGAACTATCTTCCTGCATAAAGACATCCCACATGAACCTCTCCTGAAGGACGAACAAAGACGCAGATTGACCATCTTCTTTACAGCACGAAACATAAAAAAGAACTTCTCGATGTTCGCACATATCGAGGTGCCGACATTTATAGCGACCACGAACTACTTGTCGGCAAAATCCGCCTGAAACTAAGTCGCATAGCTCAAAATCCAGCGCGGAAAAAGATCGACATCGAGAAGCTTGAAGACGTGAATACGAGGTTGAAATTCGAGATTGCTGTAAGGAGGGAAATAGATCGTGTCTCCGTGCGGCCTATATCCGGGTCCGATCGCATCGAGGAGGACTGGTGCTGTATCAAACGTGCTATTGCATCATCCGCCGAAGATGTTCTCGGATTCCGGAGGGAGGGGCAACCAAAATGGTGGTCCGTAAATACGTGGAGGAGAATTGAAGAGCGGGCCAGGCTAAAAGCACTGAAGGACAGTGAAGCTGACCCTGAAAAATTTGAAGAACGTCGCGCTGATTATCGTAATCAGGACAAGGTTGTCAAGAAGTCTGCGCGACTTGACAAGCGCCAATTCTTGGATCGGCAAATTGAGACAGCTGAGGTGGCGGCCCGTAGAAATGATCCCAAGAAGTTATTTAGAATCACGCGTGAGGTCTGCGGAAAGCGACCACCAACTCCCGGGCCCATTCGCGGCCCTGATGGAGCGATAGAGTCAAACGCAGAAAGCGTTAAAAAGATTTGGAAGGATCATTTCTGCGAGGTGCTGAACCGACCGCCCCCCCAGGACCCATTTGACGTAACCGAAGAGGCTACATTTATGGACCTCCCCCGAGTGTCCGGTATTTCAGACCGTACGCCCACACATGCCGAAATTATTTTGGCAGTGAAGAGGCTTAAAAACGGCAAAGCACCGGGTGGAGACGGTATACATTCGGAATTTCTGAAATGTGGTCTCAACGCCGTCCTACATCCTCTCTATCACCTGATGGCCAGGGTGTGGGACGGTGAGCGTTGTCCTAGGGACTGGGTGGATGGTGAGGTGTTGGCACTCCACAAAAAAGGTGATCCCCTCAGCTGTAACAATTATCGAGGCATAACTCTTCTCAGTATACCTGGGAAGGTAATGGCTCACATTCTATTGGCGAGAATAAGAGGTCCTATTATGAAAACACTAAGGAAAAATCAAGCGGGCTTCCTCCCTGGAAGGTCGTGTGCGGACCAAATACACAATCTTCGATGTCTCCTCCAGCAGAGCAATGAATTTAACAGTGCTCTTGCTTGTTGTCTCATTATTACGACATCAATAAATATTTTTTAGAGTTTGAAAGTTTTTGAGTTATCATTGAAAAAGGGTCCGACATCTCATAATTACTCACACAATGAATATTAAGTTTTCCTTTATTAGTTTTTAGAAAATTGCTAGCTTACAGGACAACAAAAGGTTATTTTTTTCTAGCTGTTAACGGGTTAATAGTGTATCAATTTACATACATGGGTTGGTATTCTACTGTACAATAGTAATCGTAAACCATCTATAATTGGATTTATGTTTGCTCATTCCTCAACAAAATTAGAATTAATATTGGGAAATCGACAGATTAAAATTGAATTTACTTTGGTAAATATGCCGGCAAAAGCCAGATGGAAGTTAAATATTATTTGACGTTTAATTAAAAATGGCTGTTGTGTCAGTGCAGCAAACAAAAAATTATTGTTATTTATTATTATACATAACCAAGAAATGTAATTCTCTTATATTGCAACTTAGAAATATTTCAAAAAAACTGCCTGGAGAGCGAAACTAATTTCAAAATACAAATTCGTCCAAATAGGACCTGAATAACCCTCTACTTGTGCCGAATTGGCGTTTGAGTTTTTTGTAAGTCACTATCGTTTGGATTCACAAAGTTGTCTTGGTGGATCACAAACGAATGTGTGTATATTCCACCCTCAATACGTGGAATATTTTCCTTGATGATGCCTGCCACGATGATATTTTCGGTGAAAATAGTATATCTCATCTATTTCGACAATAAAAAATAGTAAGATTATGTTTTTCTGTTTGCTGCACTGACACGACGACCATTTTTAATTAAACGTCAAATAATATTCGACTTCCAACTGGACTTTACCAAACCCAACTTCGGAATTAAGGAAACTTATAATTCATGCGAATTAAGAAATATTGTAATGAAAATTCATTGCCATATTTAAAATTCGCTCTGTGGTTTGTTTTAAGAAGTTTCCATTTTAATTTTATGTTGACTTTTTCATAGTTACATTAGATTCGTATTTTACGGAAATTATGACTTTATCTGATCCCCATGTATGAAAATTTAGTATTTCCCTATGTATTCTTAAATTTACTATAGACCTGCATTTAGTAAATTTTCAGTTAGGAAAAGTACCATGTAGTAAAACATATTTACCTATACTTTTTATATAACAAAAACTTGCATTGTTACATAGTAATAATACTCATCATTTTTTTATTAGTTTACATATTTTTTACAGTATAAACGAGAGCAAAAATTAATACTTTAATTAGTCAATGTGTACATTATCTACACAGACGTACTTGAATTGTTCACATATTTACAAATTGTCTCAGACATGGACTCACAATGTTGTCAGCCACTCTGCACTGCTGTGCCCGTGCAATCATGGAGTTGTTGTGTTTTTTGCAGTAAAATATATTTTCACTCTATGTACAGATTATTTTGGTGTAGCTCACCAGGTAGTTGTAAGAAAAAAACATATGTAACGATTACATTGTTGATTTTCAGTGTACACGCTGCCTTCAAGAGATATCGTTCAAAACTGATCCAAAAAATACAGACTATGAAATAGAAGCTGGCGCCACTAGAAATTTTATGGCACTCAAGCTTGCGGAAGAACAAGCCAAGAGAGAAGAAGATGAACTAAAAGAAGAAGAAGCCAATAATCCCATGAAGCTACTTGGTATGTAGACAAAAAAAAACTACTCTCCTAACTTGCTATAACGGCCATTAAGAGTAGTTCACTGCCCAAGTAGCTTATAGCAAAATTAATTTTGAAATCGGTTAGTCACAAAATAACTACATCTCAAAGACTAGTAAACATATTTCACTAAATTAAAAAGGATTATAAAAAAACGTTGTTTTACGTCAATAGCAAAATATTTATTTCAAACAGAGATATTCAAACTTCAATCACTCCTATATTGACTAAAGATTAAGTCATCTCACAGGATGAAAAGAATCAGTACCCTCATTGTCCAATATACATACATACATACGGGTGAAAAAAACTGATTTATAACGGTCTGGCAATAAAACACGACACCGTAAACTGAATGAATAGTCAACCTCGTAACATAATCAAACTCATTTAGGCATACATATTTCATAAAATCTAAACTAAAATTATGATTCCTTAAATTGATGCCATTACCTTTTTAATCTAATCTCCATGTTTTATACAATGTTATCGTAAAT
>JAHZMQ010000319.1:0-11001 GCA_031772345.1 Himalopsyche anomala | reverse complement strand
ATCTTGGGCTCCAGATATTTTTTAATCGGAATTAAAAGTACAGTAGGTATATATAAAAATCTAAGAAAAATAAAAATAAACATTCACACACTGAATTGTTACCGTACGTACGATATGAAGTTTTATTTATATGAAGATATTATGGTATGAAAATTATTGTTTTATTAAAAAGTTTTGGCATCTCCCAGGTCCCTAATCCAATCCAATTTTCCCGCAGGGATCCTGTCCTGGCCAAAAGCTCGTAAGAACAATTTAATACATTCCCGTGTTAATCGTTCTCCGAATCAACAATGTCCTCTATGTATCACTTAGATATTATCTTCTCGTCACAAATATTATCACGATTGATCGTCTTTGTTATTTATTTCTCATTTTGCTCATAAATAATTTTGCCTTGAATCTCATTTTACGATTTTTTAAACTTGCAACTTAAATGGCCCACATAAAAAAACAGAAATCTATATGAAAAAATAAAAATAGTAAATTCTTAGACATTGAAAAAAATCCAGGATTTAAAGAAAGTACACGAGTTTGAGGGGTGATTGCTAAACTTTAAGTGCCAAGCTGCAAATAGATAACTTAGTATTATAATTTAAAAAAATACAAATATGTATGAAAAAATAAAAAAAATCTTCGATATAATATTATTTGATTATTTCCCGCATTATCGGTTGTCTGCATTTTTAGTTTTGTTATTACTGTTTCTTAAAACGCAGAATTGGGAATTATCTGTAAACCAACTTTGTTTGACAGGTGCTTGAAAATTGAATAAATCACTTAATTGTCATGAGTTACTAACTAAAAAAAATAATCTCTCTTTTCATATCAGGCGTCTTTTTCTTATAAAATTATTAATTCAGAATCTTGATTCGTATAGTAAAGCTATTTACATCAATTTAGTTTGCTATTAACTAAATAAATAATCAATGCTATGCTTGTTTTATAAAACAGTAATAACTCGTTTTGGCTCGCAATAAATCATCGAATTTGAAATTGGAACCAACAATGAATTGTTCTTCTGTAATAAGAAATGTCAAAAATAAATATTTTTCTCATCGTTACTTTATAAAATACTTTCTCGTGCCGTATCAGAATTTATATACGTTTACACTTTTTATTAGTGTTTTTGAAACTTAAATCGGTAAATATGACTGTAGACATTTAATTGTTGAAAGTAAGATATCCTAAATTCGGACCTGCACCGCACTTGGAGCATAACGCCCTTTTTCATTTAGATAATGCACTTGTCCAATGCGGATTTTCGCTCCGCCGGTGCACTCTGCAAACAAGGTTTATTTTATTTTTTGCGATACTTTAAAAGAAAATGCGAAAATATTTATTGCCGACGATAAATTTTTACAATTCAAAATAAATCTCTCGCCCGTATCAATGTTTTCAATTTCATTTCGAGTGGATGTTATTTCGATGTCAATGTTTCGACATCAGGTCATCATCATCAGCAATCACCATATCTTAAAATCCTTTCAAACGTATCGGTAAAGAAATAATTCATCAAGTGATCAATTATTTTAAGAAAAACACGATATTTCTTTGTACTTTATTTCCACTATATTTATAAAGGCCATGAACGAACAGAAATATAATTTAACAGTGCTATTTCTACAAAAATAATTGAAATGAAAAGGTGTAAACAACAATTGACATTGAAAATAATTTACAAATTACAGTAGAAGTGATTTATATAATTTCACAAAATTAAAATGTTTTACACCTCTAATATGTAATTTTAATAAATATGAAAAATTAAGAAAAAAGGTGCTGGAACGCCGTTCCACCGCGTTACATGGGACTGGGAGAAAAACACTGGCACATCTAATAAATAAAAAATCTTTGCTTAAAAGGCATGGCAACTTTACACGTGCTGGCAAATATTCAAACAAAAAAGAAACATTAGGGTCAAACGTATTATCCGAGAATCCTATGCCACTGTTTCTTGGCTTACAATGCGTCTAGGGACTTAATCCCATGTTTGTCTAGGTACAGCGTCACCTCTTTTTGTCCGGCCAGATGAATATCCATTCGGATTCCATACTGGATTATGTACAGTGTAATTTGTACAGGCTTTTCAATTCTCGCATACGGTCCCGTCAAACAAAATTGACGACGAAATTGCTTTTTTGAATAGGCTTTCATATCCCTGTCGTGAAATCGTTTGGGGCTGTTATCCTTGGTCACGTGTTGTCTTCCACCTGTAAATTGAGCCTCTACTGCAGTGCTTCCCATTCTTTTTTGTTCCACGCCCCCCTAAATCTAAGAAAAATAATCTGCGGCCCTCCTCAATTGTCTCCGTAACTCGTTTTGTTTTTTTAGCCCACCGACGAATTCGAAATCCTCGATTTGCTATACTTTTCCCCGGAATCCAAATTTCTCAATCCCGCATTACCGCGGCGGCCCCTAAAGAATTTCCGCGGCCCCCAATATGGGAAGCACTGGCTTGACAGACTTAAATATATAGATATTTGTACTTTCTACTGAATTTCGCGTCCTACAGGTTGGGAAGCACTGCTCTACTGTATTAAATTTCCGGATCTATGGCGCAGTGGTTAATGTCGTTGGCTTTTAATGGAAGAATCTTGCCATAAGTTCTTTTAAGACAACTGAATGTTACTCGGTTGCTCAACCTTTTTTTTTTCGAAGACAATATAGATAAAAAGGATAGAGTGAGGACTAGAGAATCAAATTACTCGACATCTCGACTACTCGAGTATACACGCGCGTGCTCGAAACTGGTTCCGATGGTTACATGTGAAATTAGTTCATTGCATTGATCTATTAATTTATATTTGTTCTAGTGCAGGGGTGGGGAACCTTTTTTCTCTAAAGGCCGCATTCATTTTTCTGATTTGACAAGCCGCAGTAAACATTGACTGGGGAATCATTGGCCAATTGCGGATTTTCCAAAATTACCAGCGTGGGACCATTTTTTTATTAAGGACATCCAAGGATTTTTACATCGGAAATCCCAAGAATTTACCGGTTTCCCCAAAATGTCAGGAATTTACAAAAATGTACAGAATTACAGATTTGGCCAGAAGGCCGCACCAGAGTGGCCATAAGACCGCAGGTTCCCCACACCTGTTCTAGTGCATTGAACTTTAGGCCTTTACTACAAAACTATAAACATCCTAAGTATTTCAATATGTATGTAATCAATGCAAGTGGAAAATAGCGTATTACGTAAAAGTCTTAAAGCAATATTTGATAATTTTCGCAAAACTAAATGCATTGATATTTTTTACGTGATTATTTTAAGTTCTTACATAACATAGCGACCCCTATCACATAACAATAAACGGATTTATTATTACGTTGTCAAAATGTCCGCAGCATCGACCACGAACGATACCCAACTCGTGTAGACATGATCAAATCAGTTGGGTTATTTTTACCGCCGGGTTACGAATAGTATTGCCCCAATGGCGGATTACAACGAATTATTGTTAGCTTTAGATCTGTGGGCAAGATAATTTGGTCCACGAAGCTATCTGTGTTGTTTGACATCGTAAATCGATACAAGACGAGCACAGAATACTAAAATTGTATTATCCGAAATTGTCTTTTATGAGGAGTATTGAATAAATACAATAAATCTAATATATAAAAATGAATGTTTGTTTGTTCGTACTTTATGCGTTGCGACACCGCTCATTCGATTGCAATAAAACTTTGACAAACTTGTTGCTTGCACTTCCGGGAAGATTATAGGCATAGTAAAATTAGCTTACAGTAGGTATTATATATAAAAATCAATGTTTGTATGTCTGCCATACAGTTCATTTTGACAACGTATGCTTGCACTTGCGCGAAGGTTACTGTACAATTTACTTACAGTAGGTGGTGGGTGTGTCGTACCATAGACAATCGGCAGCAAACGTCAAACGTCAAATCTCAGACCCGACTATTAATCTCTTAATTACAAAACAAATGTCAGGGGATTTGTTCTTTTCTACTGGACGTAGGAAGGTGGTAAGAAACAAACATTGATAACGAACTAATAAATTATATTGGGCACGGTAAATCCCAATGGATTTACATTCAACAATTTTGATTCGCCTATCATATTTGGAATGTTATTGAATGATTTTTCCTTTATAATAAATAATTTAATGGACAAGATGGAATATTTCAACATTTATATTTTTATTGAAAATGTGATATTTTTTTATCAAATCGCTTAATAATGATACAATTACCGCTGAATCCAGTGAAAATATAAATAAATGGTACTGTCATTTTATTTTATATTATTTTTTCGTCTATTATTTTTGTTGATGGCCTTGGCTAAGTATGGCAATACCAGTTTGTATTACAAACTATAAATAAATACAGAATTAAAAAACCGGGCACGTAAACCAAAATCGGTATTTCATCTAAAATAAAATGCCTGCCGTAAGAAGATGTATGGTTAAATCATCTTTAAGCAATGAACGTTACTGAATGTAGATTGGGGGTACCATGAGTAAAAGAATATATATAGAGTGTCATCACAGCACATTAGTTTACGAATTACTGTTTATGTACATAGTTGCAAAATAACACTTAAACTCAAGAGATTGACAGAGAAATTCACTGACGTAATTTTCTAATTAAAAACAGCAAACTCACTTAATACTTTTCCGCTGTAAGCTGACGATACACAAAACAACATAAAACTACTTCTTTTATACCTAAGCGTACATTTTCGCAGCTTTATTTCTTGAATGTAGTTAAATTTCACACTCGCAGTATCTTCGTAATGGATATTATTTTCCCGAATTCGGAGGGTTTGTTGTAAACAGTAGCGAAGTGCATATCTTTATTGGCGGACATTTTAGTTATCTTTAAGCGAGATCTGTGAGCGTAAGGAGTCGTTTGACAATCCTTGAAATACTTGTGTTAACTCGGCAGGATGTGCGTATAGAAGGATAACAGGAACACAGTAAAAATACACGTACATTGTATCGTTCCTGTCATAGTAAAAGTTTACTGTTCTTCTGTTCAAATCATATTTGCCGTTTGGCAACATTGTCAGATCGCGACCAGAGTACTTCAAGGTTCTATGTGAAAAATTTTGACGTAACAAAAATAACAATTTATTATCAATAATGATACTTATAAGACTGCTGCATTTTTACTGTTGTTTCGCTAAAAATCTACTCTTAGAACCTTGTAGTACTCGAGTCGCGAAATATATCGAAATAAAATTTGTCATTAAAAACGAATATCATTGTTGAAACTAGAAATTAATAGGGCACAGTTGCATAGTCTTTTGATTTTAAATGAAATATTAAACCTTCCGGGCTCTCCACTTCTATATCCTATATAAATAATATAAAACTTTTGCCTACAAACAAATAAATATAATTCTTAAAACCACTCACTACTCAAATCTTTGGGTATTCCCATGAGCTTATCCTTTTCGCCAGCAATGGCTTTAGACTCAGTGATACATTTATTTAATATATAAACACTCACTTACTAAGCGTCAGTTCAAGTTCATCCGTGTGCTTGAATGCCTGAAGATGCCGAAAGGCGAAACCCGGGTCGTTAGTGACAAAATCTGTGGGAGTGTACATAATTTGAACGATTCAAATTTAATATTGAAATTCCACCAAGCACCTTCAGTCGAAATCTTAAATTTAATATAGACATTTAAAAATGATTTCCATCCGATTCTAAGAAGTAAATTACCATTCAAATAAAAATGTATGTTTTTTTATTAAAACGAACGATAAGCTTACCCCACGGCCTATCCCGCCGTGTAGACCATCCTTTACGCGGGACAATCTGGAAGAAGATAAATTTCCACGGATCTTGAATAATTCTATTTTATCACCTGCGAAATCGCGGCATAGGCGCGAGGAGTTAGTGGGGAGGGGCCAGGCCAAAATAAAAACCATTTAAAAACGGGCCGGCTATAAAAGACAAGATAAATGCTTGGTAGTTATTTGCCCCAGTTGTGCAGAAAATGGCTGAAATTACAGCGAGCTCTTATGCGAATAGCAATTTCAGACATTAATATACAACCTGTGAACACGTGCATGTGAAATTATTATACACCCTGCCACATAAGGCTAAAATAAATAGCGCATAGAAAGAATAATTTGCCAATGTTGCGAATAATAATTAATTTAAGATTTTGACTGTTTCGAATTTGTTTGATGACATTTTAATATCAATTTTGAATCGCCTAAGTTTTTCAGATACACAATATTTCTTTGTACTTTATTTCACTTTAATTAAAAGGTCAGGACAGGTTTCGCTCATTGCGAGTATTGTCAACTGATAAGAAATATAATTTAACAGTGCTATTTATACAAAAAATAATTGAAATGAAAAAGTGTAAACAACTATTGACATTGAAAACATCATAAGTGATTTGCCACCTGTGTGGTCGAGTGGTCAACGTTGTTGGCTTCGGTTATGGAGGGCACGGGTTCAAATCCCGGTGCGGACAGTTTTATAAATTGATTTTTTAGTCAATTTATGAATTTCTGTTCAAAGGCATGGATGTATGTGATGTCTTGAATTACCACCTCCCACCCATCCTATCCTATGAACGGGGTGTATCGAGAGCGATTAGCTTACCACTAGTCCTGTCCTAGCCCTATCCTTCTATCCCAACTCTCATTGGAAAAAGAGAGGTTGAGTAACTGAGTAACAAGCAGTTCTTGTAGAAACACTTCTATTGAGATGAACTCCATTAGAAGTCCATTTGATACACATTGGGAGCGGACATGGTTTAAAAAAAAATACACAAAATTAAAATGTTCCATGTGATAAGTATTTTAATTCTACAAATACTATTTTATATATCGTCAGTAAAGTCAAAAAGATGTGTTGTCGGGTCCTATGTCGCAGCGGTTAGCGTTGTTGTCTTCCGGGCCGGATATCACGGGTTTGAGTCCCAGTACGAACAGTATTTTTTCGATTGGTTTATCGATTTCTGCTCGAAGGCATGGGTTTTAGTGTTGTCTGAAAATTCCCTTCCACTTTCTGATATTTCAATAACTGGGCGTAGTGAAAGCGATTAGTTAACCACTAGTTCTGTCCTAGCCTTATCATTCTATCTCTACTACTCTCTTTGAAACACTTACAGTTCACTTTGAAATTAAAATTAGGCTTTTAAAAGAAATTTCAATCGTTGTATAGCTGATATTTCGCTCAGTTGACTAATGAGTTTGCGGACTACTAGTGTAGGATATCAACACAGTGTTTTTAAAATTAAAAATTAAGAAAAATTAAGTATGTTATATCAAATTTGTACAATACGTTATCGACATAAATATTTTAATTCTCGCATGACATTTCAGCGTCAGATTTCAAAAATAGAACATCAGATTCGGACATCTATATATATAAAACAAAGTCGGGTTATTTACACCACGTATATCTCGAGAATTACAAAACGGATATCAATGATATTTGATTTATAAAATTCTTATTTACCTAGAATAGCAGAATAAGCATTAAAACATCGGAAAAATATCACGGAAAAGAAATTATAAAGAAAATTAATATCTTCATACAGAATAAGATTTTTAAATGACGAACGAGCGTCAAACGATAAAATGTCGTAAGCTGGTTTAAGAAAAATCCACCAGATCGCACTGTTTTCTATATTTGTTTGTTTTTGTTTCTTTTGCGTACGACTGAATTATAAATTTTTTTAAATTTAGAATATGGATTAGAATAAAAGAAATCGATGATATGAAATGAAAACGGAAGAAAATCGGATAATATTGAAATAAGGTTATGTTTATAATTAGGTATGATAAATTTTTGACAACAATATTTTGCACGAACGTTGCTTTACTCTGAGACGACACGTTATTACACTTGGAACGCTATATCGAAGAAATTTTAACGTCAAAAGCAAAGCGATGCGGTTCCTGATCACCCGAATGACTATTGATGCTCTTGGTCGCATCTACACAGTTCATCCGAAAAATGACGAATGCTTTTTTCTACTTGCATGTCAACAGCTCAATTTGCTTGAAAATGATACTTATTGGGACATGAATTCGTGTCAGTTCGGAGAATCCCGATCTCGAGGTGAATGATGAGATAAATAACCAGGCTTTGATTTAGATCGAAGACATGTGTTACCTCATTTGAGGCATTTTGTTAGTCAAGTTAGGAATGCCAACTTTGAACTAAATCGAAACTAAATCTTCAATATCCATTTAAAAAAAAAACTTTTAGGAATGTATGTCTCATGTTCATCACCGTCGCTAAAATATTTACTGAAATGTGAAAAGACGAATGAAAGTACATAAAATCAGAAGGTATGTAAAAAAAAATCAGTATTCTTTTCATGTATATTATATTGTTATAAAATACTATCAAATCATTATTTTATTTTTGATCCCTATGTACAGTCAATCCTGTTTTTATGCGGTTTTTTTATGCGATTTCGAAGTAATGCGGTTTTTTAGAAATGCATTTTTTTAAATGTACCATATTTTACGATATATAAAAATGTTAAATATTACATCAAGAGCATATATTGTTGTATTTTGGATAGAGTAGAGAGAATCATAAACACAACAGACATTTGAAAAAAAAATACGATTTCGGACTGTTTAAATCATGTTGCATCTGCCATTGCTGAATTAAGTCCACTTAATTAGGTGTGTTACAGTCGATGAAACCATTGAAGCATCGGTAATATCAGTTGAAATGATTACTTTAGCACCTGAACTTGGCGAAGAAAGGTTTGATACCTTTAGCGAAAATTATATCGACAAATTACTTACAGATAAAGCTATAAGTGACGAAGATGTTCATAATTTAAATTTAATTATTGACAAAAAACAAGAAAATAATGACGAACTGAAAGAAATTCCAGTTCCTTCACAGCGAAAATAATTGAAGAAGGTATCCAACTTTTCAGTAAATTAGAAGATCATTTCTTTCTAAATGTTTCAAATTCTGATCGCGCATTCAAGTTTCAACGATAACTTTAGAATATATTATATATATGGGTATAACAAACTGCATAAACAATTAATTATCGAAAAAGAAAATCTGAAAAAACTCTAATCACTAATTTTATTGTTAGAAAACAACCATAGTTTTATGAAATTGATGCGCATACTATTTCTTCTGAAAAAGAGTGATTTAGAACCACATGCTTTAAAACACACATAGAGTTGTCATACAGTGACTATTTTTTAATATTTTTACGCCGTGGTTTTCCCCTAATTTTCTTATACTTTGCGATTTAGTGTATATTTTAACTCGCTGTTTCAAAGTTATGCGGATTTTAAAATTTAAGTAACTCACCCCATTATTTCTATGGAAGTCAAGTTTTTTTATGCGATATATCGTGGAACACATCTACCGCTTAAAAACAGGATTGACTGTATAACTGTTTGTATGTGTGGAACATTAAACAAAAATATATATTTTTTTCTAATGAAAGATAATCTCATAAATATAATATTGAAGATTTGGAAAATGTTGCGTTCTTTGTTATAATGAGAATTTATGTCATTTCGTAATATAAAAAAATATGAAAATTTAGAATGAACTTAAAATTATAAAAAAGTATTATTTGAATAATTTTGAAAAGATCCCGTTTGACGAAAAGATAGTCGTTTGTCAACATTGTGAAGATGTAATTTTATTATTTAAAATACAGTGAAATAAAGAGGTATTAGCTTTGCCAAGTACTTCTAAACCAATCAGTAAGAGTGCTCGGGATGGTTTTCTAAGAGTCTTTCAGTTCTGTGAACATGAAAAATCTGAAAAACAACCAATAATTCCCTTCGGGTCGACATTTCGAATCATTTCGAACTGTCAATGGCGTCGTATGCCTAATATTTCGTGCCGCATGTCAATAGCTCAATTTGCTTGAAAACTAAACTCATTGGGACATGACAATCGCTGAAGCAATTGTTTCTGCGTCTCCAAGTCAGATACGCACATTATTTGCTATCATTTTTTTGACATGCTTCCCATCGAATCCACGTGAATTGTGGAAAAAGTACAAGGATGACATGTCCGAAGACACTTTACACCGAATTCGCGTCAGTTCAGGGAATCCCGATCTCGAGGTGAATGAGGAGATACATAACCAGGCGTTGCTTTTGATCGAAGATATGTGTTACCTCATGCGCTGCATGATGCGTCGCCAGATCGAGGAATGAACGACGCTTTCAATCGAGAATCGGAACGTAAACGTGAATATGATCGAGATGCATTGAACCAATCACTTCGAACGAATGTACCACTGTTGAACCCCCAACAGAAAGTGTACGATACTTTAATGAAGGCAATTGATGAGGGAAATGGTGGCTTATTTTTCCTCCGCATTGGAAGCACTCAACCGAACTATGAAAGATCAGCGCAATGACTCAAAATGTGTTGAAGGCGCAATGATTCTACTATCTGGCGATTTTCGCCAAACACTACCAGTCATTCCAAGATCGACCGCTGCCGATGAAATAAACGCTTGACTTAAAACATCGACTTTGTGGCGCTATGTTAAGAAACTTCAGCTAACGACAAACATGCGAGTTGCATTTCTAAACGACCATCTGCCGCAGATTTCTCCAAGCATTTGCTGACTATCTGTAACGGCCGTGTTCCTGTCGACGAATCGAATGGATTGATTTCGTTTCTGCCGAATTTTTGCAATTTCGTCTCATCGAAGGACAATCAACAAAGTGTTCCTGAATATCATTGCTAATCACAAACATCATAATTGGTTGAGTGAACGAGCAATTCTTGCAGCAAATAACAAAGATGTGGATCATTTCAACTTCACAATTCAAAATCAAGTCGTTGGTCCACTGCATTCCTTTAAATCTATCGACTGTGCCACGTGAATAACATCATTTCAATGTAATTAAAATACTTTTCATTTTGAATTTTGCACATTTATTGAATTTAATTCATTTTAACTATTCATTTAAACTAAATTTAATTCAGCCAACACAACATTTATTGATTCTGAGGCGGTACGAAGTTCGTCGGGCCAGCTAGTATGATATA
>JAHZMQ010000318.1:0-11050 GCA_031772345.1 Himalopsyche anomala | reverse complement strand
TCGTTTGTTTTTATTAATTTAGTAAGCTTAGAACTAAAATCTATAGTTGTGTTAATCCCCTTTGTTGTTACAGGCTACGTGCCAGCTGACATTTTTTTTTATTATTCCATAAGAAGTACCTACCCCACCACAAAATCTCCGAATATATCGAACATATTATTCACCTTTTATTATAACTTATATTACAGAAGGGCTGGCTGCTCAAATGCTAATTATATGATAGTATGAAGTTTTTGGCTTATGCTAGAAAAGACTGATCATATTGTTTATTATGTACAAGACCTACTGTGCATGAGTGTGCTGGAAGAGGCTCGGAGGGGCCCGCTCAAGCCCCTTGTTAATTTAAGAGAAAAAAATAGTCTCAGATCAAATCAGTACATCACTGCAATTTCTGACATATATATTATTTAGGACAGTTTCCAGTATACACAATAGTACATTTTTAGCCATCTACATTGATCAGTTTATGGTAAACTGCATAGGAGTGATAAATTGCTTTGAGATTAAGCGAGCCCACTGTTAACGTATTGTTAGCCTACCGCTGCTACTGCGCACAAGGCAGATATGGAAATCTTAATAAATAGTAGGGCATATTTATTTATTTTCAAAAAGCATATTCACGCTATAAAAACTATATAAATAATACGTACATACCAGATACTGCAGTCGACTCTGCTCTGCGTTGTGTGCATATAATCTATATATATAAAACAAAGTGGGGTTATTTACACCACGTATATCTCGAGAATTAGACCACGGTTTTCAATGATCTTTGCTTTATTAAATTTATATGGGCCTAGAATAGCAGAATAAGCATTAAAACATCGGAAAAATATCACGAAAAAGAAATTATAAAGAAAATAAATATCTCAGTACAATACGTTTTTTTAAATTTTTCGAATCGAACGCGGAACATGACGTATGCAGTTTATGCTTAATACACTAGGTGGCGTTGGTTGTAAAATTCATTTGTTTCATACTTTGAATTAGAGATGTACCGACGAACTTGGACGAACGTGTCAGAATTTCGAAACTAAATCTTCAATATCCATTTAAAAAAAAACTTTTAGGAATTTATGTTTCATGTTCATCACCGTCGCTAAAATATATACTGAAATGTGAAAAGACGAATGAAAGTACATAAAATCAGAAAGTATGTAAAAAAAAATCAGTATACTTTTCATGTATATTATATTGTTATTGAATACTATCAAATCATTATTTTATTTTTGATCCCCATCTACAGTCAATCCTGTTTTTATGCAATTTCAAAGTAATGCGGTTTTTTAGAAATGCATTTTTTTAAATGTACCATATTTTACGATATATAAAAATGTTAAATATTACATTGAGAGCATATATCGTTGTATTTTGGATAGAATAGAGAGAATCATAAACACAACCGACATTTGAAAAAAAATACGATTTCGGACTGTTTAAATCATGTTGCACCTGCCATCGCTGAATTAAGGCCACTACTTAGGTGTGTTACAGTCGATAAAACCATTGAAACATCGGTAATATCAGCTGAAATGATTACTTTAGCACACGAGCTTGGTGAAGAAAGGCTTGATACCTTAAGCGAAAATTATATCGACGAATTACTTCCAGATAAAGCTATAAGTGACAAAGATGTCAATAATTTAAATTTAATTATTGACAAAAAACCAGAAAACAATGACGAACTGAAAGAAATTCTGCGATCATTCACTGCGAAAATAATTGAAGAAGGTTTCCGACTTTTCAGTAAATTAGAAGATCATTTCTTTGTAAATGATTAAAATTCTGATCGCGCATTCAAGTTTCAACGATAACTTTAAAAAAATTATATATGGGTATAACCAGTGCTTTTTTTTGTTGGTGCCGGAACGCACTTTTTTCGAGCATTTTCTAAGAAGGTATATTATTTATTATATATTCGAATATCATTTTGATAGAATTAATGACGGCTTTTCATATAATGCTTAGAAAATAAAACAAAATATACATATTTAAAAATAGAAAAAATTAAATTAAACATTTATTAAAATTTCGAGAAAAAAAGGTGCCGGAACGCCGTTCCGCCGCGTTACAGGGTAAAAAAATCCCTGGGTATAACAAACTGCATAACCAATTAATTATCGAAAAAGAAAATCTGAACAAACTCTGATCACTAATTTTATTGTTAAAAAACAACCATACCATGTGTGGAACATTAAACAAAAAATTTTTTTTTTTTTTCTAATGTAAGATAATCTCATAAATATAATATTGAAGATTTGGAAAATGTTGCGTTTTTTGTTATATTGAGAATTTATATCATTTCGTAATATAAAAATATGAAAATTTAGAATGAACTTTCGTAAAATTATAAAAAAGTATTATTTGAATAATTTTGAAAAGATCCCTGTCACTATGTTGGTGACATGCATTGAGAACAAATTTATCCTAGACCAACACATTCCTTAGCAACGGCCTTTGTTTGACAGTTACTGTCAAACAAAGTAGTCGTTTGTCAACATTGTGAAGATGTAATTTTATTATTTAAAATACAGTGAAATAAAGAGGTACTAGCTATGCCAAGTACTTCTAAACCAATTCGTAAGAGTGCTCGGAATGGTTTTCTAAGAGTCTTTCAGTTCTGTGAACATGAAAAATCTGAAAAAAAAACCAATAATTCCCTTCGGGTCGACATCATTGAATCACTTCGAACTGTCAATGGCGTAGTATGCCCAACATTTTGTGCTGCATGTCAATAGCTCAATTTGCTTAAAAACTATACTCATTGGGACATGACAATCGCTGAAGCAATTGTTTCTGCATCTCCAAGTCAGATACGCACATTATTTGCTATCATTATTTTGATATGCTTCCCATTGAATCTACTAGAACTGTGGAACAAGTACAAGAATGACATGTCCGAAGACACTTTACACCAAATTCGCGTCAGTTCAGGGAATCCCGATCTCGAGGTGAATGAGGAGATACATAACCAGGCGTTGCTTTTGATCGAAGATATGTGTTACCTCATGCGCTGCATGATGCGTCGCCAGATCAAAGAATGAACGACGCTTACAATCGAGAATCGGAACGTAAACATGAATATGATCGAGATGCATTGAACCAATCACTTCGAACGAATGTACCTTTGTTGAACCCCCAACAGAAAGTGTACGATACTTTAATGAAGGCAATTGATGAGGGAAATGGTGGCTTATTTTTCCTCCGCATTGGAAGCACTCAACTGAACTATGAAAGATCAGCGCAATGACTCAAAATGTTTTGGAGGCGCAATGATTCTACTATCTGGCGATTTTCGCCAAATACTACCAGTCATTTCAAGATCGACCGATGCCGATGAAATAAACGCTTGCCTTAAAACATCGACTCTGTGGCGCTATCTGAAGAAACTTCAGCTAACGACAAACATGCGAGTTGTATTTCTAAACGACCATCTGCCGCAGATTTCTCCAAGCATTTGCTGACTATCTGTAACGGCCGTGTTCCTGTTGACGAATCGAACGGATTGATTTCGATTCCACCGAATTTTTGCAATTTCATCTCAACGAAGGACGGCTTCATCAACAAAATGTTCCCAAACATCTAATCACAAAAATCGCAATTGGTCGAGTGAACGAGCAATTCTTGGGGCTAAGAAAAAACATATGGATCATTTAAACTTCACAATTCAAAATCAAATCGTTGATCTACTGCATTACTTTAAATCTATCGACTGTACCACGTGAATAACATCAATGTAATTTAAATACTTTTCATTTTGAATTTTGAACAATTATTGAACTTAATTCATTTTGAGTATTCATTCAACTGAATTTAATTTAGCCAACACAACATTTATTGATTCTGAGGCGGTACGAAGTTCGTCGGGCCAGCTAGTATCTAAATAAATGAAAAAAATCATTCTAAAAAAATCTTTGACGAAATTATTTCCTTAATTTACCACTAAAAAGCGTGATATGAAAACGTTTACCTTAAAATAGACTACACCTACACTGCATATGATGTTTTTGCAGACTGAAATGACTCGGTTTTTTTTCTTTAGATATTTAACCGGAGTTGATTTCTCATTGACCAAAGTCTAAGGAATGGAAACTTTATATTTCGTCGGTGGGTCGCATGTGGCCCCAAGACCGCAGGTTATGGATCACTGCCGTAAGATCTTTAATGGTAATCTTGATGAAAGGCAGGAAGGAAGAAATTTATGCAAGATTAGTTGATATGCTGGGTGGTTTTGCTATATGGTTTTGGATATGCTGGCTGATATTGGTTGGTATGCCTTTCTGAAAAGGAAAGGCACAGGACCAAAATGCATGAACAGTGATTGTACACTCGGCCATATACCTGAATGGTCTCTAGCAACAAATAATTAATTAAGAATGATATATGTTGTCCAACATATGGATAATCGTAATAGATTGATTATAAGATCTGCTCGCATTATTTCGTTCTGAAATTTTGAGTGTATTTATTACGAAATATTTTTAGCTCTCGTAAACAACGACATTTCGTTACGACTTTGTGCAGGAATACTGTTCTATGCGTATCGGTATTTGAAATAAATTACATCAATGTGTCAATCTTTTATATATTTTGCTACATTTTAATATATATGTAAAGATATTACAAGTGACAGATTCTGACAGCTGTCATAATTCATAATGCAAAACGAAAAACAAGTGAAGTGTCTTTACTGCAGTAATTTCAAAAAAAGAATGTTGCCATTAATTGAATAATTCAAATTATGGTTAACTGAGTAAGTACATACAATTATTATTGTCAATAATTATATACATTTCAATCGATTATATTATTATAAAATACTTAGTAGTAATGCCACCAATAGGTTGACATGCAGTTTGACAGAAAACGAACAGTAAATTGAACATTAAGGCTAAAACGAGTACGGCTTTTAATGTGGATCAATTTTTGAATATATTAAATGTAATAACAATATTTTCGTACAATATTAATGTGTATCAATACTTTAATAGTACGATTAAAAATCTGCGCTAGTTTTTTTTAATTATCGACAGTAATTTATTTAAAAAGAGGCATGTCAATTTTTTTTTTAAATATAAATATTGCAGAATATTTTTCATGTAACAATATAATAATGTAATGTGATTAGATTATAATTGACAACTAGTCCGTACCGTACACGGGCTGAGAGAATATTTTCTATAAATTAAATATCGTTTCTTAGCTATTAAATTAGTGATGGCGTAAAAACCAACGATGTAAAGAGCTTTATGAGAAGACAAACAAGCTGTAAATACAACATAATACGTATACGTACAATGTTTACAAACTTAAAGATGCCAATCTGTTATTTATATACCTATCAGGGGTGGGCTAGAGGTTACTCCGAGAGGCTCGCGCGATCCCCTTGTTATATTGTAATAAGGCCGGCGAGCTCCTTGTTAATTCGAAAGAAACAATATTCTCAGATCAAACTAGTATATAAATGCAATTTTTGACTTATATATATGATCTACGACAGTTTCAGTATACACGGCAGTAGATTTTTAGCCATTTACATTGATAAGTTTAAGTTAAATTGCACATTGTTACATATTATAAGTGTATTAAGTAACAATCGATTGCTTATTGAAGTATTGCATATAATTGCACAGAGGTGATAAAAAAATCACTCTTTCCCTAGAACACCGAAAATTGCTTTGAGATTAACCGAGCCCATTTCAAACGTATTGGCAGCAAACCGTTGGTTAACCTATGCATTATCAAAAACAATATTTTATTTTTTTATTTATAAGAGGTCATTTGCTTTAAAATGGTAGATAATTAACTTTCATATAATACAATCAAGTATTTTTTTACACTGTAGATACGTAACACGAACAACCGTGTAAAAAAAACAACGCAAATGTAATAGAAGTCGTAGAAAAAATAAATATTAGTTTCCTGAATTTAAAAAACTGTGTTATTTAAAAAAAGAACGACATTTTCGTATAGAAAATCGTGAAAAAATATAATAATGCATAATATTTTGCGTGGTATTTTACTGTCCCTGCTTGTTTTCATTGTAACGAGCCGTAGTAACAAAAAAGTCAAATGTCAGATACAAGGTGTCAGCTAGGGCTTATACAAAAACCGACATTAAAAAAAACCGGTTTTCGAATGTCAATATTGTTCGAAAACCGGATAAAACCAATTTTCGAAGTTTTATAAAAAATGGATAATTCAATTAAAATAGCGGATTTTTTTTATGTTGCTTATTTATATACATAATAATACACAACAAGAAATTATTTGGTGTTACTTTTCAAATCATAAATCATAAATAAAAAAAAATGATCGTTTTGTAACAAAATTTCCTGATATCGAATTTACCCTTTCGCTGGGTAATGATGTGGGGCATATGGTCTTTAAGCCATCAAATAAAAGATCCAAATTGTCTGTCCTTTTGTTTATATACTCGTTTATGGAAAATTCGGCACAACCGGTTACGAAGTTGAAAACCCGGCTTTTGAAAACCGACAAGCCTTAGTGTCAGTATTACATCATTGCTATTCTAAGGTCATTAATAAAGACGGAAGCTTTTAAGTGTTACCACTCAGTTACGGTGAATGACGTAAATTATTATTATGCTCTCACATACCTGTAATAAATATCGTAATGTTGTGAATAAATTGCAAGACTTAAATACTACTTTGCGAATATTCGCATTTCCAGATGGTACCTGTTTACGTGTCCATATGAAATATTTGCGTGTAGAAATTCAGTAATTTATAAAATGATTAATTACGCGTGTATTAGACTTGGAATCTCAATCTAAGAGATGTAATATGAATGTTCACCGCCCCCCTTTTTAGGACGTGGCTCTAACATTTCATAATTACGTACCAGTTTATTGAACAGTGCCCGAGAAACTGTGGGTTCATTGGAAATCGAATATTTATTTGAAAGTATGGTTCATGTATCATTTTATTTAAACAGAATGATCTGCTATTTAGAATTTGTGGCAAGAAAGAACTATTGAGAATCTTTAAGTGTTTGAATAGATCTCCAAGATAATTAATTGTGTTCATTTAAAATAAATCTCTAACTATGATAATTATTTTGAAACAGCAAAAATGTCTTTAAGTTTATTATAATTTTGTATTTCTACTCAGTACGGTGGTACTTACTAAAGATATAATGATTCAATTTAGAAAAACTCTTTACAAATACTGATTGTGGTTGTTCATTAAAATTGTGGATGTGATATTGAACGTGTCGTGTTAACTTAAGCTTGCAAAGTCTCCAGTGTCGGATTATCTTATAAGCAAATGAGGCACGAGCTTGGGGCCTTCGAATCTCAGGGGCCTCAAAAATAGCATATATAATATGTCCCATATACTTTTTGTTCAAATTTTTATGTATGTTTACTATTTTACTTTTACATTTTTATGTTATCTGAAAAACAGGGCCTACAAATTTTATTGCACCTGAGGCCTCCCATCTGCTTAATCTGCCACTGCCAGTCTCTAATTGGACTATTGAGAATTACTCAATGATCACATAAGATGCTTGTTTAAAGATAATTTTTACAGAAAAAATCGCGTAATCATAGGTACATTATTATTGGTGTAATTATTTTTTTAATTGTAATTAATTTTCGTATAAATTCCATTATATTTGTGAAGTCTAGTGATTGATATACGGTCTCTTTCTGTCTATATCTTGTTTGAAGATTCTGTCAACTAATAGCTTTATTTAAGGAAAAGTCATTGCAAAAAAACTGTTTAAATAATAGTTTTCTTTCAGTTCATTATTTATTTTTGGTGATTTTAAATTTTTCAGAAGCTTCCAGTGATTAAAGTGTTTCAAAATAACAATTTTGCCGAGAAGCTATTGAAAGAGTGCAGCACTGGATATATCGAATCAATACGCATTATTATTAATATTTATTTTTTAGTATATTAAGAATTACTAACGATATTAATCTAATCGCTGTTTTTTCTAATAATAATAATTTGCTTTAATGTATATACAATATAGAATCAATCTTAGAGGTGGGTTAAAGCAGGCTTAGAAAGATTTGCGCGAGCCTATTGTTAAAATAAAAAAAGACAATATTCTCATATCCAATCAGTACCTAAATGATGTTTATAAAATTTATATATAATATTCTTTACAAAAGTTTCAGTGTTATGTTTGAAATATGAAATTGGAGCAAAAATAAAAGTAGTTATTTTTGCAAGATTTCTGGTAAATTATGTTTCTTCTTTCAGCGTTAATCTCTTGTAATCCAAAGAAGATAAGTACAAGGTTTACTAGGTATTGATGTTTATAATTATTTTACGTATTGTATATTCAGTTGAATTACATTTATTTAATAATTATTGCGTATAGTTGTATGAGTCATAAAAATATCCACCTCTTCTCCAAGCAATAGCGAATAGCTTTAAGAATAAACAAGCCATTTTTTTCGTATTGGTAGCCCACCGTTGATTGGTCTTTTATCACATAATCATCGAAAAAATAATAAGTATATTTAGTCGTAGTAGGATTTAAGCCTACTTAGCTAAATTGTGTACAGCGGCCGTTAAACAAAGTTGTATTATTATAGCTTAGTTTTTTTTAACACCGTCCATAATTTATTCATACGGTATTGAGAGCCGCTGAAAAGACTGCATAAATCATAAATTCCTTTGCAACTACTGCCTGTTCACACATGATTTTTCTTGTGTTTTTAATTATTCCAACAAGCAATAAGCGATCTTTTCGACTAATCAACGTAAACATTTTGTAATCGACTCGCACACGTACTCTTTTGAATAGATTTTTTTTATTCCGTACGACCGATCGACAATAATTTTTATTAAAAAAAACACATCTTAATTACTGACAGGTACAGCGTATAAAATATAAAAATTCTTGTTTACATTAGATATTAAAATATATATGACGAAAGGGCTTTTTTGTATATGATATTGTCAAGTATACGTTTTATTGATATAGGCAATAAATTATTATACTAGATAACATTTATTATCTAACTAAAAAAATACTTATTCAACTGATGCTTTTTAGTATTTACAAATAGTTTAATAAATACATCGCAAAGTATTAATTAAGGATACAATATGTTTTTTTGTACTATTGATTGGTACATAAGTGGTAATTAATGTGTAAGGAGATACTGTTGAATGAAATATAATCAATTTCAGTGCCGGTATCCACATATACAGTGGCGAATTAGGCACATGAGAGGCCCTAGGAGCAATAAAATTTGGAAGCCCTTTATTTCAAATAATATTAAAACGTCAGAATATTCCACATAAAATATAAAAAATAAATTAAAATCTGAATAAAATGTACATAGGTTATATGATATAAGCTATTTTTGACGCTCCTAAGATTATATTATCCTACTTTTTAACTGATAATTATAGATTTATTAAATTAGCAATTTTATTTATTTTGCGATCTAACCTTTTTAACAAATCTTTTATCCCCTGTATTGCAAAGCATTACAGTAATATTATATATGAGATCATCTTCCCATTCCTCAAAGTGTAAATTGTGATCGTATTGTAGGCCACAAAGTGGCGCCGTGATTTACAAAGTTTTATAGAATTAATAACAACCTATCTTCACAACATACAAAATCAAATTGACTTTCCACTAGAGCTATTGTTGCCAGATTTCTTGCGGATCAATCCGGACATTTGTCCGATTTGCTGACTTTCGAATCCAAAAACCCAGAAATATACCGGTTTGCCCAAAATACCAGCGTGATTCGTTTGTTTTTTTTTTTTAGCTCTTCCAAGACTTTCGAATCCAAAAACCCATTAATTAGTTAGATAAATAGTTTTCTCTAAATTTCCGGGACAATCCCGGCCAATCCGGGACACCTGGCAACCCTAACTAGAGCACATGTGGGCAACTTGTCTAAAATATCAAACTCAGTACGAGTCAAGTAGAAATGTCGATAAAAAAAAAACAATTTTTCACAAACGATTTGGCAAAAAAAATAATGTTTGCCCAAACCTTGGACAAGAGGTTACCTCATTTTTTTCGTAATGAGATTCTAGATAGGTTAAGCTTTTCATATAAATTATTATAACTGAACTTTAATTTCCGAAAGAATATGATGCTTTCCAATTTTAATTACACATTTCAAAAAAATACAAATTATAGGCGATAAGAACAGCATAAATCATAAAAAAAATGAAAGAAATCGGCCATGACAGTTCCGACAAAATCTCGTTTAACACATTAAAAATGAGTTCTAGCCTCCTAAACTTACTCATGTTCACGCGGAATATTTCGACACCTGGTAATTTACAAATAAAATGAAAACCCAGACACTTGCTGTATAAACTAATGGCTATTAATATTACTATTATAAATAATATGATTTGTTGTTGCACCCAGGGCCGGCGCTACCATACAGGCGAAATAGGCAATCGCCTAGGGCGCAAATCATTAAGGGGCGCATAAATTGAGTAATCAAATTATATTTTATACTCTAATAACAAACAATATTTTATACTTGTATCTGTTCGTTATAATTATGTATCGTATTCTATATACTTTGAAAGAGGTAGGTTGAGCGACTGACTAACAAACAGTTCTCGTAAAAAAACTTATTTTGAGATACTTCCATTAGGAGGCCATATGATTCACATTGAGAGCGGACATGCAAATAATAAAAATATTTCACAGTTTTTTAAAAAGGGGGCGCGCCAATAACCGTTGCATAGGGCGCCAAATAACCTCGCGCCAGTACTGGTTGCACCTGTAGTTGTTATCCAGTGCTTTTTTTCTAACCCATGTCCGTTGCCAATGTGAAGATTATGACTTCCTAATCAATGTGACGTCAGTGGTTATGGAGAGACGTTGGAATTGGCTGGGTCACGTGCTGCGAATGCCTCCGGGAAAAATCATCCTGCCTGCCTCTTCTTTTGGCCTGTGGGATTCCGGCGCCCCGGACGTCCGTCGGGTACTATCCATAGGATGTACTCGGCGGAACTGAGGGATGCTGGCATGTCATGGGAGGAAGCAAAGCAATTGGCGGGAGACTGGGAAACATGAAGGTGCC
>JAHZMQ010000317.1:0-11066 GCA_031772345.1 Himalopsyche anomala | reverse complement strand
AAAAATAACAATTTGAATCATTCAAATTATGTACACTCCCACAGATTTTGTCACTAACGACCCGGGTTTCGCCTTTCGGCATCTTCAGGCGTTCAAGCGCACGGATGAACTTGAACTGACGCTTAGTAAATGGATGTTTCGTGTTTATATATTAAATAAATGTATCACTGAGTCTAAAGCCATCGCTGGCGAAAAAGGGTAAGCTCATGGGAATTCCCAAAGATTTGAGTAGTGAGTGGTTTTTAGAATTATATTTATTTGTTTGTCGGCAAAGGTTTTATGATATTATTTATGATATTATTTATATAGGGTATAGAAGTGGAGACCCAGGAAGGTTTAATATCTCGTTCAAAATCGGAAGACTATGTAACTGTGCCCTATTAATTTCTAAAATTTCCTGGAAAAAGAGCTTATGACTGTCCGTATTTGGGTGTAACATTTTTATCCCCTGTTCCTGATTGAACACGTGTCCTTCCGAAATTAAGTGATTAGCAAAAGTAGACGTGTCCTTTTTCAGTCTAAAGGCTGCCATATGCTCTAATACCCTGATTTTTAAAGTCCTCTCTGTTTTGCCGATATAAAATTTATTACAACAAGAGCATTGTAATCTATAAATTCCAGATTTATTTAGGTAATGTATTTTATCTTTATTATTAACTAATAATTTGCCTAAAGAGCTTTTACAGTAAAAGGCTGGTCTAACACTATCAGCTAGTTGTTTTTTAATTTTAAGACTAGTATTTCCTAAATAAATGATTCTACGCCAATACCTAGAATGATCTATGTCCTTTGACAATGTACCTTGAAATAACATTTTTTCTGCAAGTTTAGTTTGTTTTTTTGATAAAAGATTGTCTATAAGAGACATATCGTATCCATTGTTGATGGCGATTTGTTTGATGATTTTTAATTCGATATTAAAGTTCTTTTCATTCAAAGGAACACTCACAAGTCTATGAATTTCTGAATGAAAAGCGGCTAGTTTATAAGAAAATGGGTGCATTGAATCCTTATGTATCACGGTATCCGAAAACGTAGGCTTCCGAAATATTTTAAATTCGTGAGAACCGTTTTCAATATTAATATTTAGGTCAAGAAAGTGACAAAATCTGTGGGAGTGTACATAATTTGAATGATTCAAATTTAATATTGAAATTCCACCAAGCACCTTCAGTCGAAATCTTAAATTTAAAAAAAAATAGCAACTTTCGAGCATCAGGAGAACTGTCTTTTGATATTTTGTGACACAATGAGGAAAATAATCATGCCACGAATTTGATTTAAAAAGATTGTCTTTTTTTTATCCAATTTTATTTTGGTTTTTTTGTGTATTGTATCTATTGCGTGAAAAAAGAGTTGAACATAATTTCACATATTTTATCATTATTCTATATAATCCAAATAATTTCGGATGCGATTATTAAACGATATATTTTTGACTACTTTCTTGTTGTTTTCTGCTTTTTTACTTTGTTATGCCCAGTGGCGGATTACTCCACAAGCGCAGGCGGCGCGTGCTTGGGGCCTTCAACTCTAAGGAGCCTCAAAAATAGCATGTAGACCATTTATTTAAAATTTACTGTTCAATATTTGAACTTATTTTAGGTAGTTTTTCGAATAAAAATGCCTTCTATTTTTTTAGCGCTTGGGGCCTCCCAAGTTCGTAATTCGTTATTGGTGATAGCATATTTTGAGTATACTTCATGACAGACAAAAGAAGTAAAAAAACTCCTTCTGTTTCTACCTAATTTAACCAGTTAATTATAATAAGAAAAACACAATATTCTTTTGTACTTATTTCCAGACAGTTGAAAATGCTCGCCATGAGCGAAACCGGTCCTGATCTAGATAAATAAAAGTGGAAATCAGTACAAAGGAATATTGTGTTTTTCTTAAAATAATGCTTTTCCGCCAATTCTCGAGAGTAAAAGTTAATTATAAATACAAATAATAACTTTTTATTTTGCCTATGTGAACATTTAAAGCACCGTTTTATGCTGCTGCCACTGGGTGTTTTTATTGTCGCGTGCCGTGTTGGAATTAATTCAAATTGCAATATTTTAGGTTAATATGTAAATCAGACTAGATCGAGGAAAGTTGAACATAAAAAAAGAATGCAAGCCAGATGGTTGATCGGGAGGGGGATGTCAATTATTATTGTTGCAACACCGCTGTTAATTGACGCCAATTCCATCCGCAGGGATGATTCACATCCACTTTAACAATAGCACCACCCAAACGATGTACTTAACTAAGCAACCTACCTATAAAAAATACTAATGGAATTTAATCAAGACACTAAAGCTCTTTTGTGCTCCAATCTTTATGATCAATTGAGATTGATAGATTATTTTTTATTATATAAAAAATATGGACAGCTTTTTTTCATAAACCTACCAGCAATTGTGGACACAATTCAGTAAATCTAGCCTTATTTCAATTGTATGCATGGTAATTATAGAGAGATTTGGGTCTGTAGAGCAGGCTTTCTCAACGGGTGCCACGTGCAAATTTTCCGAAATCTGTAAATTCTTGTGTTTTAGAAATTGGAATGTCTGAAATTGGAAATTATGGGAAGAACTTTTCGTTTCGGTCTTAACATTCCTTATAACAGTTATACTTCAACAGTACAAAACAAATATGGGGGTCACAGAAAAATAATGACACCCAAAAAGGCTGAGAAACACTGCTGTAGAGCATTGGTTAAAGTCGTTGGCTTCCGTGACGTATCTTACGGGCTCGAATCTTAGTATGAACAGCATATTTTCAATCGATTTCTGTTCCAAGACGTGGATGTTTGTGATTTATAAAAATTCATCCCACTTTTCCAATCCAAAAATAATGGGACACTGAGAGAGCAATTAGCTAACCACTGCTCTTTTCTTACCCTATTCTTACTTTCCCAACTCTTTTCGAAAAAAAGAAAAGTTGATAAGTGAATATTAAGCAGTTCCAAGGAATTAGTAGCGGATATGAATTTAAAAAATGTAAATATAATGTCTAATTTATTAATTAAAATATGCTAAATCCAATCTCAATAATTATAATACGCAGAAATCATTTGCCAGTTTCCAAGCCGAAATATTGATACACTAGAGAAGCTATACTCCGTCGCGACGTCTGTTTTAAACAAAGATTTTTTCGTATATCGAATTATGGATTTACATTACTTACTTCAGTTAGATATGGTATTCCTTCACATATTTTCTAAATGATCCTTAAAATGGAAAGCGATACTCTATATATGGGGGGTCCCAGTGTTTTGAGTACCAATAGTTACGTTACTGTAAAAAATGCAAAAAGAATAACATCTGGATTCTTTACTATATTTTTACCATAAATTCTAATGTGCTTCTTTCAAATATTAAATATATGTATACATGAACAACCATCTCTTAAAAAATAAGTTGAAATACTGATTTTCAGCTTTTGCAAACATCTTTTATTGGTCTCTTTTAGGGTGTTCACTGTCAATACTTGGTGGAAAGGCATTATATTAATAAACATATAATATTCCTTTGTACTTTATTCCACTTTACTTAAAAGGTCAAGATCGGTTTCACTCATTGCGAGCATTGTCAACTGACAATTTTGTGTACACTGACAACTGACAAAAGTGGAATAAAGTACAAATGAATATTGTATTTTTATTAATCTTTTGTTGAGTCTACACAGGGAGAAATTATTTTTTCGATTGCTTAACATATCTTTGATCTTTAAATTGCACATATGTATCAAAATGGTCAAAACATAATAACAGTTATCAATGATAACTAAAAATATTTGTTTGTCACTTGGAGATTTCTTCAATCAAAGTCTGTCTTACTAAAAAATGCTCTGCCTTGCTCTGGAGTAGTCATATGAATTACCAATATTGAATTTTAGTCCCTTCAATTTAAATGAAATCTACTTTAAACTAAAACATTGTTGGTGGTTATATTTTCACATGTGAACATTTTCTATATTAATTCTAAAATACATCAAACAACAACGTCTGGATGTAGACACACAGTATGTTGCGATCTGTCAACATACAAGCATTGAACTAATTACACTGATGTCCTTTTTATTTGAGTTTACTAAAAGAGTTAACAACCGCTTGTTTGTATTGTAAATAAAAAGGGTTACATGGAGAGCAGAATAACTAACACACAAATATAAAGTGGTTCGTTTTAGGTTAACTCCAATGCGCGGAGAAGCTTTCACTTTGTGTTTCACACGGATACACTTACTGTTAAAAATTACTAACTACTGAATTACGAACTAACAAATAACGAGACCATTTTCCAACCGTAAATTTTGACCTTCGTGCAACTTCTTTCGTTACATTTTCGGATACATTCAATAATTCAAGAATACACATCAAAACGTAAGATTTAGTAAGTCTTACATATTTGAGGATGCTTTTCAAAGAAACGAACGATCCGTGGTATAACAATATAATCATTTTAATTAGCATTTTTGTTGTATACGTAAACCTTTCAATCATTATGCTTTTAATCCTAAAGTATTTTGACACAGTATGATTTATAGTCACCGCTACTACCACTTTTGTGATGAAAACTGGCAGACATTTTAAATTTGTAGCTAAATTAATTGTGTTTCAATTTTATTATCATGTAACCCGTAATATCAATTGTTTTATTGTTTATGGTCTTAAATGGCAACATTGTTTTTCGATACGATTTTTGTTTCTTTCTTTCTTGCTTTTTGGGACACGAACCGAACACAATGTATGTGGGGGACACTTCCCGGTCCTGGAACTTGCCTACAGAGACTTTTAGTTGTAAATTCACTAGCAGTTTTTTTTCATTTGTGGTTTTTCGTCTGAGATGAAAGAACTGATATTTTTCCATTTTGACGAAAATTAAAATTCATTTTGTTCTGCGCGCGGAGTATAGCATCAATTTTCTTAACTTTTATGAAATCGGGTGAGCAAGTATTATAATAGTTGTGTATTGTGAATTCAAAATTTTGTTTGTTCAATATTGTATGTGATAAAACTTTGATGATTGTAAATTCCTAAATAAACGTTTTCGTAACATTAGGTTTTTATTTAATTCTACCTACCTGTTTTACGTCAAGTTCATTCAAAATATTATTGTGGTATAACATTGTCAGCAAAAATAGAAATTTCTCACAATAAATGAAACTCGCTCGAAAATAAATTACGAGTAACGTCAATTTACGGATCACTTTTATACACAACGTGCAATTTTGATTTATTTTTTATTGTTTCAATTCAAACGCGACAAAACGCAGCAATTTTTCTGTGGTTAAATAACAACAATATAAGCATACATGCACATACCGGCATAAAATACTTCAGAGTAGCGCTTTTATTTCGGACTTACCCGAAACTAGTTGATTGCGCGTACATGGAACAGTCAAATTTTCTTCAGGGGATTACAGAAAAATAACTTTACATCAATATGGTTATGTACGCAACTTTTTGCTGTTAACTTGAGTATTACTTATTAGAGATCAATCAAGAGTATCGGTAAAATCATTTAAGTCATTTTTATTTGTATTCAATCATCATACAAATAATCCAATGCGTGTCCAATCCAATGATATTAAAGTGATGTAGTGCTAACTAAAAAATCTGGTAGCGTTGAGTAATTGTAATATTCAATTACCCCTTAACCGCAGTGATCTTTCTACACTAAAAAGTTTTCAACAAAGCGTTCTTCCTATACACAATTAAAATCATTTTTTTAAAAATGTGTAGAAACCTAGAAAAAAGTTTGGGAGAACCGACCCTACGCGTCTCCACCCCACTACACCACTGATATATTACTGTATATTAATTCATAAGGTTGATATTGAATGATAATAGGATTCAAAATAATTGCTTTACAACGGATTCTACACTAAATTTAAAAAAAATAAACCGAATTGTTATATTGTCTAGTGTCGCTATAAAATCGCACATCGCATCTAATATATAAAAATTAATGTTGGTTTATTCGTACTTCATGCGTTGCCACACCGCTCATCCGATTGAAATAAAACTTTGACAAACTTTTTGCTTGCACTTCCGGAAAGGTTATAGGTATTAATTAAAATTAACTTATAGTAGGTTTTATATATAAAATTCATTGTTTGTATGTCTGCCATATAGTTCATTTTGACAACGTATGCGTGCACTTTCGCGACGGTTATAGTACAATTAACTTACATAAGGTTGCGCGTGTGTCGTACCATAGACAATCGGCAGCAAACATCAAACGTCAAACAGACAGAAAAAAAAAATGCACTTAAATAAATCTTTCTTTCTTTGAGTGGCATTGCAACGCTTGCCGGAAACCGGCTAGTATAAGTTTCGTTATATTTTGATATATTATATAATTATTGTGGTATCTCCATAAAAAAAATCCAAGTTACCACCGAAGGAAACAAGTTGATAGCGAGAACGTGCCGACTACCTACAATTCGATTTTATTTCATATTGAAATGTATGATATTGTTATCCGCGTGTGCCATCATACGACACCTGGCGCCTAGCTCATCGTCGCGCCGCGCTCGCGCGCACAAACCTCTCGCAAACACCTGCGAAAAAAGGTGATAGTTTCAGTTGTTAGTTATTAGTTGTTCCCTTAGCGGGCCGGAGGAAACGAAGATGCGGGTTTTCTCGTCTCTCGGTGGGAATTGTTTTTTCCAGTCCCCGTCCGCTGCTCCGACACTGAAAAGGTGTTTTCTAAGGAAAATAAAACGACTCCTGCAAGCTGCGTCTTCAGAGATATCGTTATAAAGTCAGCCATAATTGCATTATTGTAGTTTTTCAATTGCTGCGTACATATATATTCCGATATGTTCATTCCTTAAGACTTCCGCCCGGATGATTTTTATCTACTTAAATGCACATGTTCTGCAATTATGACCTATATATAGTAATAATTAATTGACATCTCTATAACAAGACTTTCAATGTATATTTTTTTAGCCCGTTTGATAGTCATGTTACGATCACGAACCAATGAATCAATTTATACATTTATCAGTACGTGGATTCAAGCCCATGAGCATCATAACTGAATAGGACGAACGGCCAAGAGCGTTGAACATTCTCATAGAGCAGGGGTTAACAACCCCATGGTGCCATGGCAGCCGCCGACTGATTCCGATGCGCCCGTCAAATAATTTATCCGATCGTTAAATTCCTAGGATTTTGGATTTAAAATTCCTCCGTGTGCTAAAAATGATATTTTGGGCTAATCGGTAAATTTCTGGGTTTTGAGATTTTGAAAAAATGTCGTGTTCGCCGCCCTACCAATATTTTAGATTGCGGTCTAGTGTCCAAAAAGGTTGGTAGCCCCTGTCAAAGAGCATTGCTCCGCAATCTTTTCTCTCCCACGGCACACCAAAATTTTCACCAGATTTCCGCAGCCCACTTCAAATATGCATATATGCATTAAATTATTGTATATTTTTCTAAACATGTTTTGCAAACGTTAAAAGTCAAATTGAGTTAATTTTTTAATGGAATTACGATGCCAGCTTGTTCATACAATGTTAATATGGCAGCTGAAAATAAAGCTATTTTGTTGTTTGCGGTTACTAAAAACATAATTTTTGAATACGCGGTAGACAAGTATGACACGTACGTCGTACGCACATTCACGTAAAAAACATTTCATGGCATTAAATGAAAAATAAAAAAACGTATTTTACCGCAAGTCAAGTAAATGAGGAGCTTAATACATCCGAATCATATAATTTTTCGTCAGCTTAAATATATTTTTTAAATTAAATTGACTGAATTCACTGGCGTTTTTATGTTATCCGAAAAACAGAGCCCTCATTTTTTTTTGCGCCTTATGCTTCCCATGCTTCCCATACTAGCCTGAATCAATCTGATCGCTTTGCTCTAGTAAAGCACTTTATTAGATCGCAGTGGGTGACAGTTACCTTTTGTACTGGCTTCAGCTGTAATAGGCAGTATTGTTTTTTTTTTTGAAAAAAAAATTATGTTATATTCTTTTTATTTGCTGCCTTACAAATAAATAATATTTGCTTTAAAATTTTGTTAAGTCACAACAAGAAAAAAAATCAATATTTATTTTAAATAGACCTATCCATTTAATTTCATTTATGGGCCCTCAATCCCAATTCTAATTGTTATCTTGCTTCCGTAAGCATTTTTTTAAATCACCAGTTCATTTCAATAAAATATAACTCCATTTTATTTAAATATTTCTATTATCATATTGTAAGCATCGGTCATTAATAAATTATGCGCCATAATGGCTCATAGTAATAAACGGGTTAAACGATTCAGTCGGCTTGGAGGGGTTGCAGAAAGAATATTATTGTAAGTAAGTATTCATATGAATTAGAAGTGGGGTGAAAACGGACAATCCCCAGCGTTAAAAAACGTATTTAAATAAATTGTTACGCGCAACAGGAGACTATTTATTTATCTTTGTGCTGTATGGTTTTATCATTTAAGAGCCGTTCAAAGGTGGTCAATGAAACATTATATATTGTATATTTCATTAAGCATTTTTACTTTGCTTGCATTTTTTCCCCAAAGTTCTCAGCGTTGTAACTTCCACCAACCGTAACAGCTGTACACCATTCTCACAGGGCGTATTTCAAAGTTTTTCTAAATTTAAAATTTACCAGAAGCCTCTGGAAAAAATCTACCAAGAATATATTGCAACTAGTAAAAGAGAATACTCGAATACTTGCTATAACTTGAAATCTACTCGCTCTTCATATGAGCATTAAAAAATATATTTCTATTGGTGTAGTTGTTCATAAAAATTACGAGGAACGGTGGTCAGACAGTCGATTATCGCCACAATTTCAAAGGACAGGATACGAAAAGAAAAGTTGACAATTTCATTGGCAACTATATTAAAAAATTGCCTAAAAATAAAATACAATTTCTTTATAAAATGCAAAAGATATCAAGGGTAGAAACATCTGTTTCCTACAATTAAAATGAATTCTACTTCATAATTATGCAAAATATCATAATATATACCCAATTTGTTGATTACTTTTTTATAACTCATTTTCAATTTTAAGTTAATGTAAAATAAATAAACTTGTTATAAAAATTGGAAGAGCATTAATCTTTAGGTAATTTTAAAAGGACAAAGCCCTGACTTTATTTTTATAATTTATAACTAAACAATCAGAAACGATTTTAAGTTTATTCGTAATACTTGCGATGCTATGAATGATGATGCTTCTCAAAGTGGTGAAACAAGTGTCATATTTTGTAACACAACAAGTAAAATAACAAAATTATCAAATTTAATTTTATTGGGAATTATATATAATTTTTTTGTAACTCTATATTATGATAAAATGATTCCTTCTTATACTATGTAATAATGTTTGGTATAATACATGATCAAGTCACCATTATAATCAATATTTGAAGCTGGAACACTTTCTTTTATTTACGAGATTGTTAGAACCATACCAACCACTGAATATTTAAAATGTATAGAACAAATGTACCCCACTGGTCTTTTCGTAATCCTTTGTAAGCGCGCTGTCTTCAAATGACAGTAGTCAGGGTGTATGAACTAAAATATTGCCGTGTTTTATTTATTTAAATTGATTTATATTAAACACAATAACTCTATAATTAATTGAAATTCTTAATAGTTTGATTTCAATGTTTTTTTTCTGTATTATGTACTTAAATTTTGATTTACAATTATTCTTTCCAAACAGACCTATGTCGAATACTGTAGATTGTAGATATTCTACTATTTATTGCACACAGAAAAAAATGTCTTTCAATGATAGAATTTTCAATAAACTTTGAAAAATAGAAAGCGTTGTATGTATTTCAATAGTTTTTTTTTATACAAACATTGCTTAAAAATAACGTATGATAAATTAGAAGAATATTTATTCTCCAGTAACTTTTCGTTTTTTGTACCTTAAAATAGTTTTACAAACATTATACAATGATGGGTGGTTACAAAGTGAGCATATTTAAAAAAAATACCACAGTATTTAATTCACTACAAGTTACTTTAAACATACACATATAATCCGGAATAAAATCAACTTTGAGATAGCCTATATAAGATTGCATTAATTTGAACGGATCGCAAATACTGACGTATTTTTTAAAATTAAAGTTAATCAAATATTCAAACAAAATTTTATAATATTATGCCAATAAAAGTTATTTTGTAATAAAATAAATTATATTCTAATGATATGTTATACCTGACAACTTTGACGGCAAACTTTTACATTTACCAGCACTCTTTTTTCTTGGTTCAATGTCGAGTTATGCTTGAAAAATCAGATCAGGTGTTTCTAATAAATGTTAAAAAATATTTATTTAGGAATATTGTAAGGGTCGTTTGATTAAAAGTCTTACGATGGTTTCAAAAATGTACACCTTGAAAGACATAAAACAAATGTATAATGACAACTCCCAAAAAAAAATGTTATTACGCTTGTTCTCTCTCTTCCCATGCAACACTGTCAAACAATTAAGTACTCTCTACCTATAGTAATAAAGCATAAATGGCCACTTATTAAAAGTAATAACGCACATAGCCACGCTCTGCTCTCACGTCGACCATTGTTAACCTCCCCGATAATACGACGATGAAAAAACTTTCCAATTGTTCCGCGAGCTTTTCGAATATGGAGTGGCCGCAGATTCACATTTGTTTTTTTCTTGGCGCTCTTTTGTTTTGACGGACAGTCACATGCGCCCCTCTGCGGCGATTCAAATTTTAAAATATGTTCGCGATATGATTTATTCGCGCGGGTGTTGCTAGTACCACGCGATCGCCGATCCCACTCGTGGGAATCGCCCATCTAAATGTCGACTACGAAGACAAATGGAATATCTTTTTTTAGTCGACCCATTAAGCTGTTATTGTTATTATTACAATTACTAGCTGGCCCGACGAACTTCGTACCGCCTCAGAATCAATAAATGTTGTGTTAATTTATTGGATGAGTTTAAATTCAGTTTGAATGAATACTCAAAATGAATTAAGTTCAATAAATGTACAAAATTAAAAATGAAAAGTATTTTAATTACATTGAAATGATGTTATTCACGTGGCACA
>JAHZMQ010000316.1:0-11082 GCA_031772345.1 Himalopsyche anomala | reverse complement strand
CTCTATTCGCCTCTATTATCTATATATTAATAGTCGTTAATGTCCGTCCGTCCGTCCGTCCGTCTGTCTGTCCGTCTGTCTGTAAATTGTCCCCGATTTCCCCTTCCCCTCCTCCGCCCCAGCCACGCTGTCAACATTTTTTTATTCATACTAAAGAGATACTTTTTTCGTTTGTATATTATGGTCGCGATTTCGCCTATTCGATGACGTCAAGAAAGACGGTCCCCCTCCCCCCCATCCTGCCCCGCTGTCGTCATTAATTCATTTCTTCATTTTTCTCTGACGTCATGAGTGAATTTTTGAAATCATGACATTTTTATTTTATTATGTGTAAAAACAATTAAATTTCAAAAAATATTCTCTCCAGCTGTGGGATTCGATACCATGCCCCAATTTTCATGCGCGTCGTTCGGACGGCTTACACACTGGTCTACGAATCCTCTTGAGAAAAGCGATATAAAAACTTTATATAATCTATATATTAATAGTCGTTAATGTCCGTCCGTCCGTCCGTCCGTCTGTCTGTCCGTCTGTCTGTAAATTGTCCCCGATTTCCCCTTCCCCTCCTCCGCCCCAGCCACGCTGTCAACATTTTTTTATTCATACTAAAGAGATACTTTTTTCGTTTGTATATTATGGTCGCGATTTCGCCTATTCGATGACGTCAAGAAAGACGGTCCCCCTCCCCCCCATCCTGCCCCGCTGTCGTCATTAATTCATTTCTTCATTTTTCTCTGACGTCATGAGTGAATTTTTGAAATCATGACATTTTTATTTTATTATGTGTAAAAACAATTAAATTTCAAAAAATATTCTCTCCAGCTGTGGGATTCGATACCATGCCCCAATTTTCATGCGCGTCGTTCGGACGGCTTACACACTGGTCTACGAATCCTCTTGAGAAAAGCGATATAAAAACTTTATATAATTTAAATAATACAAAGCAAAAAATAAGAACGCGTTTTAAGTGAACTAATAATGACATCTGTGGGTGAAATCTTGCACTAAACGATATTGAATTCCAAGATTTCCACCTGCAGGGTTGTGAACGGCTATATAGGGCTGCTCAATTATATATAATAATTTAATTAACTATTTATTTATATATATACGAAAAATGGTTGTTAGCAAATTTAAACATTATTCCAAAAATTAAATAATTTACGAGGTCTATTTCTGCTAATAGAAAAAATAATTGTTAGCAAACTTAAACATTATTCCAAAAATTAAGTAATTTACAAGGACTATTTTTGCTACTATGAAAAATAATTGTTAGCAAACTTAAAAATTATACCAAAAATAAAATAATTAACGAAATTTCTGCTTCTAAGAAAAATGGTTGTTAGCAAACATAAACATTGTTCCAAAAATTAAATAATTTACAAGGTCTATTTCTGCTAATAGGAAAAATAATTGTTAGCAAACTTAAACATTATTCCAAAAATTAAGTAATTTACAAGGACTATTTTTGCTACTATGAAAAATAATTGTTAGCAAACTTAAACATTATTCCAAAAATTAAGTAATTTACAAGGACTATTTTTGCTACTATGAAAAATAATTGTTAGCAAACTTAAAAATTATACCAAAAACAAAATAATTAACGAAATTTCTGCTTCTAAGAAAAATGGTTGTTAGCAAACTTAAACATTATTCCAAATATTAAATAATTTACGAGGTCTATTTCTGCTAATAGGAAAAATAATTTTTAGCAAACTTAAACATTATTCCAAAAATTAAGTAATTTACAAGGACTATTTTTGCTACTATGAAAAATGGTTGTTAGCAAATTTAAACATTATTCCAAAAATTAAATAATTTACGAGGTCTATTTCTGCTAATAGGAAAAATAATTGTTAGCAAACTTAAACATTATTCCAAAAATTAAGTAATTTACAAGGACTATTTTTGCTACTATGAAAAATAATTGTTAGCAAACTTAAAAATTATACCAAAAACAAAATAACTAACGAAATTTCTGCTTCTAAGAAAAATGGTTGTTAGCAAACTTAAACATTATTCCAAATATTAAATAATTTACGAGGTCTATTTCTGCTAATAGGAAAAATAATTGTTAGCAAACTTAAACATTATTCCAAAAATTAAGTAATTTACAAGGACTATTTTTGCTACTATGAAAAATGGTTGTTAGCAAACTTAAAAATTATACCAAAAACAAAATAATTTACGAGGTCTATTTCTGCTAATAGAAAAAATAATTGTTAGCAAACTTAAACATTATTCCAAAAATTAAGTAATTTACAAGGACTATTTTTGCTACTATGAAAAATAATTGTTAGCAAACTTAAAAATTATACCAAAAATAAAATAATTAACGAAATTTCTGCTTCTAAGAAAAATGGTTGTTAGCAAACTTAAACATTATTCCAAAAATTAAGTAATTTACAAGGACTATTTTTGCTACTATGAAAAATAATTGTTAGCAAACTTAAAAATTATACCAAAAACAAAATAACTAACGAAATTTCTGCTTCTAAGAAAAATGGTTGTTAGCAAACTTAAACATTATTCCAAATATTAAATAATTTACGAGGTCTATTTCTGCTAATAGGAAAAATAATTGTTAACAAACTTAAACATTATTCCAAAAATTAAATAATTTACGAGGTCTATTTCTGCTAAGAAAAATGGTTGTTAGCAAACTTAAACATTATTCCAAAAATTAAATAATTTACGAGGTCTATTTCTGCTAATAGGAAAAATAATTGTTAGCAAACTTAAACATTATTCCAAAAATTAAGTAATTTACAAGGACTATTTTTGCTACTATGAAAAATAATTGTTAGCAAACTTAAAAATTATACCAAAAACAAAATAACTAACGAAATTTCTGCTTCTAAGAAAAATGGTTGTTAGCAAACTTAAACATTATTCCAAACATTAAATAATTTACGAGGTCTATTTCTGCTAATAGGAAAAATAATTGTTAGCAAACTTAAACATTATTCCAAAAATTAAGTAATTTACAAGGACTATTTTTGCTACTATGAAAAATGGTTGTTAGCAAATTTAAACATTATTCCAAAAATTAAATAATTTACGAGGTCTATTTCTGCTAATAGAAAAAATAATTGTTAGCAAACTTAAACATTATTCCAAAAATTAAGTAATTTACAAGGACTATTTTTGCTACTATGAAAAATAATTGTTAGCAAACTTAAAAATTATACCAAAAATAAAATAATTAACGAAATTTCTGCTTCTAAGAAAAATGGTTGTTAGCAAACATAAACATTATTCCAAAAATTAAATAATTTACAAAATTTCTGCTATTACGAAAAATAGTTGTTAGCAAACTAGAACATTATTCCAAAAATAAATAATTTACAATTTAAATACTGCAGGGCAGGGCTGTCGATATACGCCCCGAGATATTTCTTTTACTATCAGAATTTCTGGATTATTCAATAAATAGGTTAGTAATTTATTTTTCACGCCAGTTACTTTTCTGACTACTTAAAAATGCAACAAAAATCTCTCCGTTGAGGTCAACGGGCTTACAGCTAGTCTATTAGAATTGTCACTGGACATAAGACAATCACAAGGCGCATAGATAATAGAGGTTAGAATAAACGTCAAATTGAACTTAAAATAAACCATAGAGCGGTGATGGCGAACCAATGACCCGCTTCTCTGTATATTATCTGTGCCCGCTTCTTCCCACTTCTTATGCGACGCCACTAAGTGACCCACGGGCTGATATTTTAAAAATAATGAGCAAAATTTGACTCACTCCTCAAAAAGGTTTGCCATCACTGCCATAGAGCATGTTTGAAATATGAAGACGAATATATAAAAATATAACCTGACTTATAACCAGAGCTATGGAGTCGCGTAAAAAGAAAACGACTCCAACTCCGAGGAGTTTTTTCAGTAATTTCATTTTAACTGATATATATATATGTATATCATCAAATCATCTTTAGTCAGCCAAGCATGAAATGTTAACACTTTTAACTATTTTGTTTTCAAAAAAAAATCGAGCCGCCCATTTTTCACTACTCCGACTCCGACTCCGGCCAAAATACCGCGACTCCGCGACTCCGACTCCAAATCCACAGTCCTGCTTATAACTACAGTGGAACCCCGATCTACCGTTCTCGCATTGTTCGTTTTCCCGCACGGTTCGTTCATTTTTCATAGTCCCGGCCAAACATCCATAAGAACAATGTAAAATAATCCCGCATTAACCGTTCCCCGATTTATCGTTTTCCTCGATCTTCCGTTCAAATATTTTGGTCCCGTCAAAAATATTATCCCGATTGACCGTTTTCGTTAAATATTTCTCATAAATAATCTTACCTCGCATTTCGTTTCGCGTTTTTTTTTAGTGAAACCCCGATCTTCCGTTCTCACTATCTTCGTCTTTATGCATGGATTGTTTATTTTTTACTCGACCAAGACCCTACCCCGTAATAGCAATGTTTAGTAATTCCACGTTTATCATTTCTCGATTTACCGATTTCTCCGATCTATCATCTAAATATTATCGTTTTTTGCTCATAAATAATCTTACATTTCATCTGGTTGAGTAAATTTTTCTTACTCAAAAGTCAAAACTAAAATACCTAAATGAAGAAAACTAGAACTCTAGTTGAGAAACTGAAAATAATTAAAGACATTGGAAAAAAGTCAGGAGAAAAACGAGTCAACATAGCAAAAAGGAGTTAGGCGATTTTGAAGAGTGTTTGTTAAAATTTAAGTCCCAAACTGCAAATAGGCTACTTAGTTTGTATTAAATAGGTTAAAAATACATTTATTTATTCTTTAATTAATAAATAAATGAGTTTTTTGAAAATTAAATATTTTTTTGTGTTATTTGAAGATTTCCCGCATTATTGGTTTCCCGCATTATTCGTTCATTTATTACGATCTCTTGAAAAACGTAGAATCGAGGTTTCACTGTATTAAGTTTCGGCAGTAAGCAGGAGGATTTATTTTATAATACAATATCATTTACACTCAATAAATTCTAAAATAAAATAACAGAGCAACGTCAAACAAATATAAGGCTCCATTAGTAATCCGAAAAGTAGCACTTCGAAAGAAACATCCCCTTAAACGTGTATTATTATTTTTAAGAATGAATCAACAATAATTTTAACCCAATGTGTGTTTAATCAAACAGTAAAAAACATTCTAGTACCTCAGAATTATTAAAATTGTAATCTGCTTTTAAATAAGCAATCATTATATTTCATGTGTTTATTTTTCATAGTACTGGCTGTACTTTCATAGGCTGTCAAAATAAAACCATTGGCCATTAAAACAAAATAGCAATTTCATAAACCGAATAATACAAGGTTCTATGTGAAAAAATTTGAAGAAACAAAAATAACAATGTATACCAATAATCGTACATGGAAGACTGCTACATTGTATTGTGTATAAAAAATGTATTCAACGACATAGATCGCTGAGATGTCTAAATTCATGTGCGGCCATCGGATCCTTAAAATGGAAATAATATAACCAATAAATCCGTCATAACATTATTTCTAAATTAACACTCTCCTCGAAAAAAAGTTTTAATTTATATAAGTTTGGGATTTTTTCTTATAAGATTGTTTTTAATACTTTACTATTTGTAACATAACTATCCCATAAAAATTATTTTCTAATTTTAGTATTCACAAATGCTCCATCTGTGTTATTATAATGATCCGAGAGTGAGTTTTGAGTCAACGCCTCTTTCATAAAAGCAATACCTTCAATTGATATCTCGTTGTCTGTCCATTGTCAGATGTATTAAAAAAAGCTCGAAAATATTAGAAACAATAATCTGGGTATAATAAATTTTGAATGATTGAAAATAGAACAATTAAAATGGTTTTAATTTTGACTAAAAAATTAAGAACACTAGAAGCAGTCGCATTTTTATCAATAAATAGCCACGCATTTGATTTAATACAAAGGATTTAATATTTTTTCTTAATGAAATGAAATAAAGAATACGTAAGTGTTTTTTTTACCAATGGGCTGCGGACTGATGCTGTTCCGCAAAAAGTTGTCAGCGGTGGCGGATTACCCCATAAGCGCAAGAGGCGCACGCTTGGGGCCTTCAAATTTTAGGGGCCTCAAAATCCTTATATTTTAATTTCAGTTTTCAATATTCATTACTATTCTACGAAGAGTTTTGTAACACTTTTCTGTTATTCGAAAAACAGGGCCTCAAAAATTTATTGCGCCTAGGGCCTGCAAAGTGCTTAATCCGCCACTGGTTGCCAGTCATTTAAAAAAAAACCATCAAGCAATCCGTTATTCTCTCCTTTGCATGTGTGAAATATTGTGGTTTTCGTTAACCCTAACGAGTTCAGTGTTAAAATTGGGTTTTTGATTTAGGAATAACAATATTATAAATTGACTGCAATATGCAGTAAGTTATATGGATTATCAAAAAAAAGATATGTGATGTTTTTACTAGTAATCCGACTATTATTACGTATGTGATAATATAAAATTAAAAACCATTTTTACCTTTCCGCAGGCTTACGAAGATAGGGCAAAAATAGGTTTTTCACCACCACCCGTTGTGTAAATGCAGTCAACGTTGTATGACTGCATTCCACAACGTTATCGACAGAAAAAAGTCTACACCTCACATTTTTGTGAGGAGAGCTGCGCCGGAATAATTTTGAACCATCCACTGTTGTGCTTGAAAAAATAATAATTTAATAAAAGAGTGCGATTAGTTCAATAACTCAAGTCTTCTTGATATTAAATATTAAGCGTATAATTCGTATACTGAAAGACCATAATTTTAGACGAGTTTATTGTGAGAAAACGGTTATTTTAATCTTCAAATAAATTACCAATTTTTCAAATGCTGTTAAGTTAGCCTGCAGCCAAGGCCCAAGATACCGTAGCCTATTAGGGCCGTGTGAGGACGAACCAAAACAAACAGTTCTGCTCGTTCGGATTTCATCTCAGGGCACTCCCTTATAATTTAATTAACGTCCTGTTCGGCATACCCACAACTCATAAATACAATTCCGCTTTAAAGTCAACTTGCACAGTGCGAATAGTTTTGAGATGGGGGAATACTGACAACGGTATAAGTTAGAAGAGTAGCATTGCATATACGTACAATGTACAGTAGAGTTTCAAATTTTTGTTTTACAGGTCATCAAGAAAACTACGAATGCAGGAAAACGACGGTCGCTAGAACGATATATCGGGACTCCATTGTATCTGTATACTATTGGGTAACGTGTAATATTAGAAAGTGCTTATTTTATATTCGTCACTAAAGTATTAACTGCATTTAATAAATCTTCAAATAACACCACCTCTAACCTTTTTATACGATGTAATACAATTTTTATTGCATAATAAAATGATCAGATGCTATTTTTTCAATATTGGCCGAAAATATATGTTCATACGCTTAGAGATATATTTGCGGACAGGCAGGGCTGAATCGGGCAAGAAAATAAATTAAATTTAGTGACACAATTATGTGAAATGCTCTTAATCAGTGAACAGCAAGCTTTTTTTTGCGGCGGGAGAATACGGCGGGTCTACTATCAATGCCATCTATTAGATGTATCCATCTAAAAACTCATTTTAAAAAAAAGTCAACAAAATGGCGGCTGACATAGATTTTTGTATTCGTGCGCTGATAGTGTTATTCATGTAAAAAATATAAAATATTTGTGTCAAAAACATGGTTGACGGTAAATAAAATGGCTATTGCGTTGTTAATTATAATAATTCTCCAACGGGTGCTGACTATAAGTGAACGAGTATGGGTGAAAACGGTAGCGGATTAAGCACGTGAGAGGCTCCAGGCGCAATACAAGTTGGAGGCCCTATTTTTCTGAAAACCTATAATGGTAAAAATATATAAAAAATTCAAAGTTTTATTGGTACCATTAATCGGTCTTTTGTACAAGACATTTTCGTATGATATTTTTTTGCCAGACATGTAAATGGTCTTCATTATCCATTGTTTTGACATAACAGACGTACACTTTTCATTTTAATACTATAATTGTCAGAATATTTCTTCAAATTAAATTTAAAAAAAACACTGAGAAAACAACATTGGATTTAAAACTACACGTCGATTTTGAAATCCATTATCTCAGTTCAAGAATTTGTTGTATAAACTGGTGTGACTCTTTGCCGAAACAACTTTATTTATTTTATAATTTTAAGAGATAACTAGTTAGCTAAGTAGCGTTATAATAAAAGCGGGAATGCACTCTATAAAGGTAAAAGAAAAAAAATAGTATGTTTACATGTACATTATGTTGAATATTTGAATAAATATAAGTTCGGACCTGGTAAACAGAGAGATCATAAAACTTGGTTATCAAATCATACAGTGGTCGCCTTATGGCGCAGTGATAAATTTAAAATTGATTTTGTGGCAGGCTGTACCGTGGTTTGGTTCGGATCACGTCGCGGTAATTGTAAGTTGGCCAAACATTTATATCGGGACATTTCGGACAATGGGACATTTAGGACAGTGGTCGTAAAAGGAAACCCTCAAAATAAGAAAAGAAGGGAAATTAATATAACATTCTTTGGAATTAGATATGTGATATAATTAAATTTTGTTTTTTCATGACTAGATTGTTCTTGGTCTCTTGGTATGAATATATTGGTAACATCAGTATCCACCCTGGATCATAGGTTCAGTTTTTGATTGTAAAATACGAAATCTTAATACATTTAAAAAATTTAAATTTATTGATTGGTTTCACGATATTTATGTCTTGAATCACTCACCCAACTTTTGAAACACTCTGTTGTGCTGATTCTACATTTATTAACTAATATCAGAACCGGTTTTACACATCATTTAGTTAAAAATCCTTGTAGTGTTCGAACCTATTCTGTATCTTAATAAATAAATGTGAAATTAGTACAAAAGAGTTTTTATTTTAAATACAGAGACTTTCCACCAAGAATTTGCATTGAACGACTTAAAAGTACGTACATTTAAAGAAAACACCATCTTCTTTGTAATATAATTACTTGAATTTTGTACTATTTAAAATTTATCGTATTTTTATACTAATTTTTTCACAAGTATATCTTATCAATTGTCATTTTTTTAAGCAAATAACTGTGCTAAGATTTATTTTATATTATTTGGCAATACTTACCATGAAAGAAAACGGTCTTTACAAGTTTGAAGTTGGTACATTTTTTTTTTTTAATATAATCGAAAAATATTTTTTTTGTTCATTGAAGCTAAAAATGTCAATACATATATACTTCATTTAAAGAAAAAGTTAAAGCAAATAAACGAAAAAAGAAACGTTTATTATTGGAGTGTAGAAAAAATCAGCCCCGCACGTTGTCAATACTGCATACAATGTATGGCGGTCATTTTGAAGGCCAATAACCTTTACGAAATACGGCATTTTATTTTATTTGTAGAAATTTTAATCTAACTTATTGAGAGTGGTTTCGAATTCCAAAAAACAAAAAAATAGTACCTGTAGATAATTCGTTTTGTTTCTCGCTTTTAAAAACTAAAAATATTCCGAGAACAATAAAAGCATGCACACATGCAGGGGCCATTGTGCGCGTCATTAGAGCCACCCTTGTGAGTGTGTGGAAGTTTTTCATATTATGAAAAGAGGTAGGAAAATTATTTTCAGTCGTAGTATAGTGTACTTTTGTTTCTTTTGTTTGGGTATACAAAAGTCTAGCAACGGACCTGTTTACTGCTAAGGGGACCATAATACTTTCTCGTTATGGACAGTTTTATTACTTGAAAAATTAACGTGTTCTTAATTTTTATATATATTAAAGATCTGCTTCAAAATTTTTAAGAAGAATTGATAAAATTGAAACTGTGACCAGAAATCACCAAAATGGTCGCAATGATTTCTGGCAAGGTGGACAGTGCAAATGTAGCAGTTCCTCTACTATGAATATGTTATATTAATGTTAAAACTGTTATTCAGAAGAAGCGGTAGTTTTTTTTAAACATGATTTCGGTAATAACTCAAGCCGACGATTGAAACAAAAAAAAAATACATTGAAGTATTGCGTGTGGGAGAGATATTCAAGGATTCACTGTATGGAAAAACTATATACCAGGTTTTTAATCTGATCTCAAAACATTCAATTCTTTTAGAGTGAAATATCTGGAGCCTGGCAGAGACACAGGAAATAGCTAATTAGGTATTTGAAATCGACATATCGTTCTTTAGCGAATACTGTATTGTCTTTGTAATATGCATAACCAACCTAGTTAATATATTGATAAAGCTCAGATAGTCAAGTAATGTTGTTAGATGCAATCGATAATGTAAACATACCCTGCAACTGATTGAGAATTCGGACATGATTCGAAACCAGCATATTATAGTTTTTTTTTATCATTTCACTGTTAAGAATTTAACAATTATCTTAGGATATTACGATATTGAAATTTCAATGGATACAATATACGAATTAAATTTCATAAGACTCACTTTTAAGGTCTAAACTCTGTAAACTGTCACATTTTTTTTTGTAAAATTATCACAACCGACTTCGTCTTTTTGAAAAAATATATCATAAATCGTAAGACTTAATATGAAATTGAATTTGGTAATTTTTTTATTTCACTTTTATGCTACAACTTATGACAAGTGCTTCGACTATATTTCGCCAAATTTAATTTCATATTAAATATGAACTTCCACAAAGTTAACGCCGAATGTATCAAAGATATCATAAGAATTACTTTAAAAATGCAGTTTATTTATAATTACCCACAGAAAATTTAATAATATCCAACCCATTACCCACCAAGATCCCATCCCGCCTATTGGAAACACAGTAAAGATGTGTACACATTTAGTGGCTGATAGAAAAATTGTGGCGTTGCAAAAAAATATATGATAACGATATTTCCTATAAGTCAAAGTGGGTCAATATATTTTTTTAATGAAAAACATATTTTTTTATTTAAAGAACTAAAACTTCTAAATTTTTAATATTCACTTTATTACAAAGAAAAAGCAAAGCAAAACGAATGTTAATATATTCGATTGAATGTAAAGGTTTATGAAAAATAAGTGAAAAAACAAACCAATGAAACTCATTTTAGAA
>JAHZMQ010000315.1:0-11104 GCA_031772345.1 Himalopsyche anomala | reverse complement strand
CGCGTCATCGCGTTATCGCGTATTTATATAAACTACAGAAGTTCCAAAAAACTATGATATAAGAAAACCTAAATTGTATGAAAAAATAAACATTGTATCACCCATATTAAAATAGATATTTAAGAAAATATCGGGGTCGCATTTCTTGAGCTTAGAACCGGAAAAGTTTAAAACAACAGCACACAACATTATCAACAATATATTTTAAATTAGCATTTGGCATTGATGTAGTCCTGTTTTAGGCAAAGCTTCTTTTGATTGCAAAGTAGATATAGTACTGCCATTTTACAGGAGAAACTTAAATATAAGACTTGTATCGACTAAAGACACTTAAAGCATAAAAATACTGTGCTACACACCCCTGCTCTGCACGTTGTTCATTGACTATTTATTGACCAATGGCATTTTTCACCATCACCATCATACACATGGCAAACCTAAGAATCTTCACAAATTCAATTTATTTAAGTTAAATTCATTTATTTTTGCACGTGTTTTACGAAGAAATATCCAACGGTCCAACTTTGTCTTGGTTTTTGTAAATTTTGTGACTCATTTTTCATCGTCCAATTCGTAAAGAGAATATCAACAACATCCGTTAACCGAGCTAGTGGGAGAAGACGCGTTGCTTTATCATCGGCTATCGCCATTTTATTTTACTACAATTAATTTGTTCTTGCGTTTTAATTTGTTGTTGTAAATAAACTGCTTGTCACTATAACAAGTATTATTTGATATGTAAATATTTGGATTTGCTAATTATAAACAAGCCGAAGGGCTTCATTTCATTGACTAGGATAATCACAATACTATCTTATTAAAATGTCTGGGCGTAAGGTAACAAAGTGATTTGTAAGTGGACCAATATTGTTGATAAACAAGCGATTAAATAATTGTTTTGTTTCAATCTTGTTCGGAAACCTTCGTTTACTGACCGTTGAATTAATAACTGACCACAATTATTTTTTAATACAACGGCGCTAAAGTCCAGGGTAAACCTTGGCTACAGCAATCAATTTCTTCCACTCCACTCATACCCAGCTGACCTCCAGTATTTGCAGGTCCTGTGACACTCCATCCATAAGCGAAGTCACGGTCTTCCAACACTTTGTCTTCTCTCAGGGGTAGTAAATGTGACACATTTTACTGGTTGATGCGTGATATAGGTGTGTCCGGTCCAATGTGTAGACATTGAGTTTAATGTTTAATCAAATATGACAGTATCAGGCTCACTGTAGAGGTTACTATGCTCATGGCTGTGCCGACGTTACCAGATGCCATCTTCGCAGACAGCACCAAAAATGTTCAGCAGGATTTTTCGCTCAAATACTTGTAGCTTCTGAGACTCTTTAAAGATAAGCGTTCAGATCTCCGAACCATACGCCAGAACTAGTCATATGGGGGTTTTGTATAGACAAACCTTTGTATTTGGTGATAAGGGGGAGAATTTAAATTGTTAATGCAGTCCATAAAAGCATCTATTACCGCTTACAACATACTTTTTGATTTTCTCATTAAATATAATTGCAAACCTAACTAATCAAATATAAGAAACTGAGGAAAAATATTTTTTTTTCTTGAAATCCACAATATGGTATACAAGCCGTATATATGTCGGGTTCTATGGCGTAGCGGTTAACGTTGTTGGCTTCCGTGCCAGATCTCACGGGTTTGAACCCCAGTATGAACAGCATTTTTTAATGATTTATCAATTCCTATTCAAAAGCATGAATGTTTGTGATGTCTAAAAATTCTCTTCCTATCCTTCAAAAACAGAGTGTAACGAGAGCAATTAGTTATGCACTTATCCTGTCTTAACCTTATCCTTCTATCCCTACTACTGTCTTCGGAAAAATGAAGTTGAGCGACTGAGTTATAAACAGTTTCCGTAGAAAAACTTCTGTTGATATACCTTCATTAGAAGGCCATACACTCCACATTGGGAGCGAACATAGATAAAAAATACAAGTCGTGAATTTGTTTTAAGTCTCTGCATAAAATAAAAGTAAGCTCTTATAATTCGTTCGTTACTTTCCTCTTAAGCAACGCCGTTAAAAAACTTGAGTAAATTATTACTTACCAGATAATTGAATTAGTATCATTACTGTCTCTGCTGAGCGAATGCATTCTTGTAGAATGCGTGGGACGGCGAGAGGCTATCTTCTCTCCCAGAGCTTGCATTCTTAACTAAATGTTATTGAAAATCTCCTGATATGTCGCATTGCAAACGAGTTTCGCTCACTCAAAGTCTCGTATGCCTCGCGAGACGGAAGGAGATAGAACAATGTCATATTAAAACGCAATTCACCAAGTATGACAATCGTAGATTATGATATAATACTGACAAATATGGCTACCGACGAGTTCTCGGCATCGATTATAATAACAACTTACAACACTACTGAATTATTTGCATAAATAATACTCGCTGCTACCTTTGTTATAATGATGACATGAATAGATTACTTCTAATGTGTCACTTGAATCATTGAGTTGCAAAAAGCACTCTGGAAGCTTTTTTAAGCTTTGAGTAAATGACGTAAAAAATACGTAGCATTATATGTTTATTTTATATTTTAATAAAAAAAAAACTATATATGTAGTTACCAATAAAGTTTAGTTTTCTATCGTTACGAAGTTAATATTTAAATGTATCTCAATATAGTGTTCAATTTTTTTATTCATGTCCGCTCTCAATGTGAACCATATGGCCTCCTGATGGAGGTATTTCAACAAAACTTTTTCTACGATAACTGCTTGTTACAACCTCTCTTTTCTAAAGAGAGTAGTAGGGATAGAAGGATAAGGCTAGGGCAGAACTAGTGATTAACTAATCGCTCTCGCTACGCCCAGTTATTAAAGCATTGGAATGGTTGGAGAGAGTTTATAGACATCGCAAACACCATTGCCTGCGAACAGAAATCGATAAATGTATTGAAAAAATGCTGTTCGTACTGGGTCTCGAGCCCGTGAGATTTGCCACGGAAGCAAACAACGGTAACCTCTGCACCATAGGACCCAACCAGTGTACATTATAATGAAAAATAGTCCTTTATTTTTAAATTATTCATTTGGCAACCCTGTGTCGATAGAATAATGATCGATGGCTATCGATGAGGCGATACCTAATCATGGGAAACCGAATTAATATAATAATAAACGTTGCGAAAAAGATTACTACAATGTTAAAAGTAAAATACTGTGTTTGGGAGGGGGTAATGATAGGAGTGGGGGCAGGGTAGACATGATCTTCTTGAACATAATGAGATGACTTCGTCCGCGAGATAAACATCAACGTAATGACTGTTATTGATTGAAAACGACAGGGTGGCTGGAAAATATGCTTAGACAAAGATAAAAATGTACATTTTAATTTTAAGTGCTTATCCATTATAAGATAGACATACTAATTGAAGGAGAAACTTAAGTTACAACACATTGTTTAAATTGATACACGTTAATAGTTGCTTACACCTTTTATTTCATTTTAAATTTGTATAAATAGCACTGTTTATATATTTTTCTTATCAGTTGATAATGCTCGCGATGAGCGAAATCGGTCCTGATCCAAAAAAAAATATGTAGAAAAAGTATTAAAAATGTTTTATTATTTTTATTAACACTTTAACTGTTGTAATTTAAAGAATCTCTTACAAATAAATGGCACTTATTCACAATCGCATCAAAAAACAATTAAGTTAGAGATTTGAATCGTTCACTAACGACCCGGGTTTCGCCTTTCGGCATCTTCAGGACTGACTCAGTTTGAGTTCATCCGTGCACTTGAACGCCTGAAGATGCCGAAAGGCGAAACCCGGGTCGTTAGTGACAAAATCTGTGAGAATGTACATAGTTTGAACGATTCAAATTTAATAGTGAAATTCCACCAAGCACCTTCAGTCGAAATCTTAAGTTAGAGATGTCACAAACAATAGATCAAAAGATATTTCTATACTGATAATTGGAAAAACGGTCCTGATCATATTAAATAAAAGTATAATTTGTAGAAAAGAGTGTTTTCTGTTTAAATATAATTTCTTTCCACCAAGTATTGATAGTTAACACATTAAAAGTAAATAATGAGAAGCTTGAGGCTAGCTAGACTAGCAGCCAGCTGGTTTGTAATTTGATGTACCGTTTTTTGTGGAACAGAATAGGTGGATTAATACACCCCACTAATTTAAATACCAGCAGATTACATGATTTTTTGACAATACTGACAATGGAAGTATCATTCCAAGGACATTATTCCTAGACAAATGAGCAGTATCATTCGGCCAGATAACCAATAAAATAACAATTCAAATGTTATCGATGTCATGCTGTCTTAAAGGTGCATATTCTTTTTTATCTTGGCACTACAACTCCGGAGCAACGTTCCCTCTAAGCTGCGCGCGTGCGCGGCCGCGCAGCAGTTGGGAAGCCCCCGCGCACTCATTCCGGGTTGGCGCGCACTGCAATGCAGTTGTTCAATTAATATTTGATCGGTCCGCGCAGTCCTCCGCGCAGCCTTTGAAATATCCGCGCAGCTAACCCTCCGGCTTAGAGGGAACGTTGCTCCGGAGTGATGTAGTATCGGAATGATTGTAGTAAGCTAGTATGATTAATGTTTTTCACAACATGCTACTTAAGAACCATGTGCTGATTTTGATAATTTGTTTCACAACTTGATTTCTTGGCATTAAATGGTTGGCTAAGCTCGACGTGTCTTCTATTTGTTTCATATCATTATTTAGCTTTCAAATTATTTTTAAGGAGTAATTAACATTTTAATTATAGTCAATTTCATGCTTTTGAGTCATATCTGTAAATTCGTTTCGTTACCAATTGTTTGTTACACCCTTATAATTTTATTTTGTTCTTTATAAATAGCACTGTAATTTTGTATTCCTTTATCAGTTGACAATATTCGTCATGAGCGAAATTGTTCCTGATTATTTAAAATTAAAATGAAATCAGTATATATAAGTATTTTATTTTTTGAAGACATAAAGTAAAAATAAACGAAATATTTTACTTGATATATATATACATATAAACCATAACACTCCTGATGTAAAATTTGATTACTATACTTTAAACGTTTCTCGCATTGCAAAAGCAATAAAATCATTTTTTGTCAACATTTAAATAACAAATAGGTACAGGAATATTAAAATAGCTTAGTGAATTAATTTTGTATTGAAAAAAACATGATTTATATCGATTTCCAGAAAGCTTTATATTTATATTATTCAATGAAATGAGATATTGTACAGCCCTCAATAAATAGTAGTGAACGCGTTGGTAAAAAACACTACAAAACATATTGAAAATACACCATTAATATCCATCCTATATTCACGAGTATTTAAATTCCAAGAATGTACCCAAAGCATTTCTTGCAGTTCGATTTTCTGTTCAAAAGATTATTATTATATTTGCAAAATCTCACAAAAGCTAAGGTCAGTAAAGCAATATTACATCTAGTAACCCATTGTGGAGTGACTCGTGTATGTTTCTATAGTACTTGCACTCTAAGACCAACTTCTATTGACCCGAATGCCCAAAGGGTCACTTGCTATTACGGTATTCGTTGACCTTAGAACTAAGAATGCATTCTAAGTATTTTTTATTGTATAACGAATGTGATGTGATATGAGGACTTGTTTTGCCTGGCTTATAACATCGTATACTTGAGAGAATTTATATCGTTTGCCGTTTTAAGAGCTTTAAGGTATGTTTTATACCGAGAGCTTTTTCGAGTTGATAGGTCGTTGTGTGAGAATCACTTTACATTGAAATTTGTCAGGAATGTATTGCTATTATTTTATCCTCGTAAACACTTTAAGTCTGCGTTTTCTAAGTGAGGTTCTTATTAACCTGAATATTTCTTGAAAAAGTTGTTTTTCGGTAAATATTTTTTATCCGAGGTTTGTTTTTTTTTCGCAAATAAATATTTAATGCTATTACAAAATCGCTTTACTATTTATTAATTTTTATAACGAATTCAATATTGGAATGAAACAAATTTTTAGTATGAAGAAAACTTACATTATTAATATTTTCATTACTTTAAACATTGTTATTTAAAAAATATACAATAACTTAGATTATTCCACGTATATCAATACGTGGGATAATCTAAGTTAGTTTATATTAAAATGAACTTACACAAAGTTACCGCCAAATCCATCGAAAGTATTGTAAAATAGTTTATTTCCTTAATATTATTTTTAAAAAGATTCTGTATTGAGTTAAAATTATTCAGCTTATTTTCATTCCGCTGACAGCATAAAGATTTTTTTTATTGCAATGTGTGATTTATTGCTTAAATCAAATTTGCATTACTAGTTTCAAAATTTAAGCGTTGTTTATCAGCATGAAGTTATTGTTTGCGGATACAAAAATGGCAGACCCCGGATGAAGCATATTTAACCTGTTTTTTTAAATATTTTTCACAAAAATCTTTTTTTAAATTCCGTTTTTTCCATCAAAATATTTTTTATTTGTTAGCTGTCATTTCGGGAGTTTTGAGTGACAATAGTGAAACAACAAAACGATGTTTTCGGCAAAAACGCAAAAAACAGTTTTTGTCTGAGTAATTTTTGACAGCAAAAAAATACAATTGAGATATCAAAGGTTTCCCTTTATTTATTTATTTTTAATCTACGACCTTTAAATAATACTAAATAAAATAAACAACAGAAGATAAAATAGACATTATTTTTTTTCTCTTGTTACCCAAAGCCTCAAAAAAAGCGAAAAGCATTTAACTTTTATAAATAACTCATATTTTGTACTTACTTAATACAAGCATTTTCTCCTGAATGTGGATAAAATATATCGTTTTTTTTTATTTATCTGAAAAAAAATACGGGTTATTATTAGGGCTTATACAAAAACCGACTTTTAAAAAACCGGTTGTCGAATGTCAATATTGTTCGTAAACCGGTCTTATCCGGTTTTCGAAGTTTTACAAAAAAAAATGATAATTCAATTAAAATAGCATAAAAAAGTTTAAAATTCTTTTTTTATTTTGTTTAATTATATACATAATAATACACAAGAAATTATTTGGTGTTACTCTTACTCGAAAATATGATTTAAGAAAACCCAAAGCGTCCACTGATCGATTTGTAACAAAATTTCCTGATATCGAAAATACCCTTTCACTGGGTAATGATGTGGGGCATATGGTCTTTAAACCATCAAATAAAAGATCCAAATTTTCTGTCCTTTTGTTTACAGACTCGTTTATGCAAATTCGGCACAACCGGTTACAAAGTTGAAAAACCGGTTTTCGAATGTCTCAAATTTTGCCAAAAAACTGCTTTTTAAAACCGACAAGCCCTAGTTGTTATATAAAAATCTATAACTCTAATACTTCACTTGTTAATCACTATAAAATTCGAGATGAGTAAAAAAACTTGTATTTTCTATAAGAAATACGCGTTCTATTATATTTTATAAAGTCACTTTAGCAATGATAAGCAGGGAACAATTTTAAGTATTATAATCTATATATATAAAACAAAGTCGGGTTATTTACACCACGTATATCTCGAGAATTACTCCAAGGATTTCAATGATCTTTGCTTTATAAAATTCCTTTTTGCCTAGAATAGCAGAATAAGCATTAAAACATCGGAAAAATATCACGGAAAATAAATTATAAAGAAAATAAATATCTTCATACAGAATAAAATTTTCAAATGACGAATCAAACGATAAAATGTCGTAAGCTGGTTTCAGAAAAATCCACCAGATCGCACTGTTTTCTATATTTGTTTGTTTTTGCTTCTTTTGCATACGATTGGCTTATGAATAATTTTAAATTTAGAATATGGATTAGAATAAAAGAAATCGATGATATGAAATGAAAACGAAAGAAAATCGGATAATATTGAAATAAGGTTATGTTTATAATTAGGTATGATAAATTTTTGACAACAATATTTTGCACGAACGTTGCTTTGCTCTGAGATGACACGTTATTACACTTGGAACGCTATATCGAAGACATTTTAACGCCAAAAGCAAAGCGATGCGGTTCCTGATCACCCGAATGACTATTGATGCTCTTGGTCGCATTTACACAGTTCATCCGAAAAATGACGAATGTTTCTACTTGCATGTCAAGAGCTCAATTTGCTTGAAAATTATACTTATTGGGACATGCCAATCACTGAAGAAATTGTTTCTGAATCTCCATGTCAGATACGCACATTATTTTCTATCATGATTTTGACATGCTTCACATCGAATTCATGTGAGCTGTGGAACAAGTTCAAGGATGACATTTTACATCGAATTCGTGTCAGTTCAAGGAATCCCGATCTCGAGGTGAATGAAGAGATAAATAACCAGGCTTTGATTTAGATTGAAGACATGTGTTACCTCATGTGAGGCATTTTGTTAATCAAGTTAGGAATGCCAACTTTAAACTAAATCGAAACTAAATCTTCAATATCCATTTAAAAAAAAACTTTTAGGAATTTATGTCTCATGTTCATCACCGTCGCTAAAATATATACTGAAATGTGAAAAGACGAATGAAAGTACATAAAATCAGAAGGTATGTAAAAAAAAATCAGTATACTTTTCATGTATATTATATTGTTATAGAATACTATCAAATTATTATTTTATTTTTGATCCCCATATACAGTCAATCCTGTTTTTATGTGGTTCTTTTATGCGATTTCGAAGTAATGCGGTTTTTTAGAAATGCATTTTTTTAGATGTACCATATTTTACGATATAACTTGGCGAAGAAAGGTTTGATACCTTTAGCGAAAATTATATCGACGAATTACTTACAGATAAAGCTATAAGTGACGAAGGTGTTCATAATTTAAATTTAATTATTGACAAAAAACCAGAAAACAATGACGAACTGAAAGAAATTCCAGTTTCTTCACTGCAAAAATAATTGAAGAAGGTATCCAACTTTTCAGTAAATTAGAAGATCATTTCTTTCTAAATGATTCAAATTCTGATCGCGCATTCAAGTTTCAACGATTACTTTAAAATATATATATATGGGTATAACAAACTGCATAACCAATTAATTATCGAAAAAGAAAATCTGAACAAACTCTGATCACTAATTTCATTGTTAGAAAACAGCCATAGTTTTATGAAATTGATGCGCATACTATTTCTTCCGAAAAAGAGTGATTTAGAACCACATGCTTTAAAACACACATAGAATTTTCATACAGTGATTATTTTTTAATATTTTTACGCCGTGGTTTTCCCCTTATTTTCATATACTTTGCGATTTAGTGTATATTTTAACTCGCTGTTTCAAAGTTATGCGGATTTTACAATTTAAGTAACGCACCCCAATTTTTGTATGGAAGTCAAGTTTTTTTATGCAATTTTTTTTGTTGCGATATTTCGCGGAACGCATCTACCGCATAAAAACAGGATTGAATGTATAACTGTTGGTATGTGTGGACATTAAACAAAAAAATATTATTTTTTTTTCTAATGAAAGATAATCTCATAAATATAATATTGAAGATTTAGAAAATGTTGCGTTCTTTGTTATAATGAGAATTTATATCATTTGGTAATATAAAATATATGAAAATTTAGAATGAAATTTCGTAAAATTATAAAAAAGTATTATTTGAATAATTTTGAAAAGATCCCTGTCATTATGTTGTGACATGCATAGAGAACAAATTTATCCTACCTAAATTTAATATTCTTTGTTTGACAGTTACTGTCAAACAAAAGTAGTCGTTTGTCAACATTGTGAAGATGTAATTTTATTATTTAAAATACAGTGAAATAAAGAGGTATTAGCTATGCCAAGTATTTCTAAACCAATCAGTAAGAGTGCTCGGAATGGTTTTCTAAGAGTCTTTCAGTTCTGTGAACATGAAAAATCTGAAAAAAAAACAATAATTCCCTTCGGGTCGACATTTCGAATCATTTCGAACTGTCAATGGCGTCGTATTCCAAACATTTCGTGCCGCATGTCAATAGCTCAATTTGCTTGAAAACTAAACTCATTGGGACATGACAATCGCTGAAGCAATTGTTTCTGCGTCTCCAAGTCAGATACGCACATTATTTGCTATCATTTTTTTGACACGCTTCCCATCGAATCCACGTGAATTGTGGAAAAAGTACAAGGATGACATGTCCGAAGACACTTTACACCGAATTTGCGTCAGTTCAGGGAATCCCGATCTCGAGGTGAATGAGGAGATACATAACCAGGCGTTGCTTTTGATCGAAGATATGTGTTACCTCATGCGCTGCATGATGCGTCGCCAGATCGAGGAATGAACGACGCTTTCAATCGAGAATCGGAACGTAAACGTGAATATGATCGAGATGCATTGAACCAATCACTTCGAACGAATGTACCACTGTTGAACCCCCAACAGAAAGTGTACGATACTTTAATGAAGGCAATTGATGAGGGAAATGGTGGCTTATTTTTCCTCCGCATTGGAAGCACTCAACCGAACTATGAAAGATCAGCGCAATGACTCAAATGTTTTGGAGGCGCAATGATTCTACTATCTGGCGATTTTCACCAAACACTACCAGTTATTCCAAGATCGACCGCTGCCGATGAAATAAACGCTTGACTTAAAACATCGACTCTGTGGCGCTATGTTAAGAAACTTCAGCTAACGACAAACATGCGAGTCGCATTTCTAAACGACCATCTGCCGCAGATTTCTCCAAGCATTTGCTGACTATCTGTAACGGCCGTGTTCCTGTCGACGAATCGAAAGGATTGATTTCGTTTTTGTCGAATTTTTGAAATTTCGTCTCATCATTGCTAATCACAAACATCATAATTGGTTGAGTGAACGAGCAATTCTTGCAGCAAATAACAAAAATGTGGATCATTTCAACTTCACAATTCAAAATCAAATCGTTGGTCCACTGCATTCTTTTAAATCTATCGACTGTGCCACGTGAATAACATCATTTCAATGTAATTAAAATACTTTTCATTTTTAATTTTGCACATTTATTGAACTTAATTCATTTTGAGTATTCATTCAAACTGAATTTAACTCATCCAATAAATTAACACAACATTTATTGATTCTGAGGCGGTACGAAGTTCGTCGGGCCAGCTAGTATT
>JAHZMQ010000314.1:0-11111 GCA_031772345.1 Himalopsyche anomala | reverse complement strand
TATATTTATGGACAAGACAAAAAAAAACACATTGCATTGAGAATTATATGTAAAAAGGCAGGATCTGATTATACAACGAAATAATGACGGATACCAAAGCATTAAGTGGGTCACTAAACATGTCAATATCTATCGGGAGAGAAATAAAAAGTCGTGTGCTCGAAGGGTAAGATAGCTTATATTGAGGATAAAAAGGTGACTTGAGATCTGCCACGAAGATAGTTGTCTGATATTCGTATAAAGTTGGATATGTCTAAAGATTTCAGGATGTTGTCGGAAGTAGAAAAATAATGTGAATAATATTTTTTATTCATGTCCGCTACCAATGTGGAGCATATGCAGTGCCGGCGCGAGGTTATTTGACGCCCTAGGCAACGGCTATTGGCGCGCCCCCTTTTTAACATATCGTCTTATTTTTTTAGAAATAATGAAGAAAAAAACAATTCGGGATCATTATGTATTTTTTTTATATAAATCCATTTCCGCTCCCAATGTAGAGCATATAGCCTCCACATGGAGATATCAAAACAGAAATTTTTCTTCGTGTACTCTTTCTTACTCAGTCGCTCAACCACTCTTTTTCGAATCATATAGAATACGATACATAATTACAACGAACGATTAATACAAGCATCAAAATAAAATAAAACGTACTATAATCTATATATTAATACTCGATAATGTCCGTATGATTGCATGATTGCATGATTGTCCGCGATTTCCCCTCCCCCTGCCCCTTCCCCCTCCCTCCTCAAAGCTCCGCTGACGCAATATTTTTATTCATACTAAATACATACTTTTTTCGTTTGTATATGGTCGCGATTTCGCCTTTCCGATGACGTCAAGAAAGACGGTCCTCCTCCCCCCCCCATCCTGCCCCGCTGTCGCCATTAATTCTTTTTTTTTTAAATTCATACTAAAGACATATTTTCCCAATACACTGTTTATTATTTGACGAAACAAATCAAATCGCTGAAAAAATTTCATACAAAAAAACGCCGCGACCGTGGATCGAACACAGAACTCTGGATTACCAGTCGAGCTCTCTATCAACTGAGCTAACGTCATAAATATCAAGGCGATAAAAATAGTTTATATAAAATAAAAATTTGAAAATGGAACGATATTTGCGATTCCTACTGACTTCGATTGTTTGTATTCAAGATTCAAAAATGGAACACCTGTCAAATAATGAATGTGGTATATTTTACATAATACAGTTTCGACAGTTAAATGCAAATATTCCATGCGTGTCATATGTATGCTGACGGCTATTAAATATTTTACGTTTTAACAGAGGGTATTTAGAATTTATCTCGATACTTTAAAATTTTTGTATCTTTTGTTTTAAATAACGAGTAAACGAGTCTATGCTTTGGACAAGGTAAATTTATAGTAATATAAATAAAGTAAGCGAAATAGTTTGATAGATTGGGGTCAACGAGATTAAAATACGGCAAAGTGAGCCAAGTTAGTATGATGGTAAAAAGTGAACTTAACCCACCCTTTTTATTGCATAATTTCAATCATTTTTTCTCTAAAATACATTGTTTATGCTTTCGATGGATTCGTCGGTAACTTTGTGGAAGTTCATTTGAATATAAAATAAAAAATAACTTAGATTATTCCACGTATTGTGCTACAAACTGTGACACGTGTTTTGCCTCTTTCAGAGGCATCCTCAGACAGACTTACTTTTACTTACTGAAAGTAAGTCTGTCTGAGGATGCCTCTGAAATAGGCGAAACACGTGTCACAGTTTGTAGCACAATACGTGGAATAATCTAAGTTATTTTGTATTACTTTTTTTATGCTTATTTATTGAAAAAACTTTCACATAAAATTAAAAGTTGATGACAGTTCCCACAAAAAATAATTGAAAACGTAATTGCACTTAAAAGTCAAATGGAAAAGTTTCACCATTTTTATGTTTGGTTCCCTTAAAGACTCATATATTCCTAAAAATAAGCTCCGTTTGGCGAATTAGTGAAGTTAATTTATTCTGATTAATTTGATAAATATGCATTTGATTGTAACATGGAAAATTGATAATTTTGTTTTGATAAAATGTGCAATTAATTTATACCATTTTGCATGTGAAAAATGATTATTAGCAAACTTAAACATTATTTCAAAAATTAAGTAATTTACAATTTAAAACTGCAGGGCTGTCGATATATGCGCCGAGGTCGATTTATGCTACTATGAAAAATGATTGTTAGCAAACGTGAACATTATTCCAAAGATTTAATATTTTACGAAATTTCTGTCACTACGAAAAAAATTGTCAGCAAACTTAAACATTATTCCAAAAATTAGGTAATTTACGAGGTATATTTCTGCTAATAGGAAAAATAATTGTTAGCAAACTCAACATTATTCCAAAAATTAAATAATTTACAATTTAAATACTACAGGGCATGCTGTCGATATATGCCCCGAGATATATTTATTTTATTTTTAGAATTTCTGGCTTATTCAATAAATAGGTTTGTAATTTTCTGACTTCTTAAAAATGCAACAAAAATCCCCCCGTTGAGGTCAACGGGCTTACAGCTAGTTTATTATTATTATTAGAGTATATAAAAATAGTTTGAATACTACATTTACGCGCCTTAATGGTTTGCGCCCTAGGCGGTTGCCTATTTCGCCTGTATGGTGGCGCCGGCCCTGAGCATATGTTCTCCTAATGGAGGTATCTCAAGAGAGGTTTTTTTACAATAACTGTTCGTTACTCAGTCGCTCAACCTCTTATTTTCAAAGAGGGATATAAGGCTTGTACAGGACTAGTCGTTAAATAATTGCTTTCGCTACAGCCAGGAATTTCAAGACATCAAAAACACCTATGCCTTCGAACAGAAATCGAATAAAATGCTGTTCTGACTGGGACTTTACACGTGAGCTTGAAAAAGTTTATTCAACTATCATAAAAGCTTAGTAAACGATTACAAAATAATCTACCAATGAAGGTTTCAAAATGATATCTATAATAATATGTGGTAAAACAATGTTTATGCGCCAAGAAAAAAATAAACTGCCGATGAGAAAATAAATATCACTGTCGCCATTACGGATAATTGAAGAACTAAGCAGTGAGCGATGAAATGTTTGTCATGTAAAAAGTAAAGAAAGTTGACCCATTCAAATTGAGTAAAGCAAGAAAACAAATTTGATCTTACCCGATAAATAAAATAGAGTATTTTTTTTACCTTTTAATGTTATTGTGTAATTTATTAGAAATATTTTTTAATGTTTCTTATTTATTGTGAAGTAGAATTTGCAAGTTCTGCTATATTCATGTTACAACTCAAACAGTGACGGTAAATGTTTTTAAAACCAAAGCATTAGAGTGCATCTCGGAGCAGAAGCACTAGAGCTTATATAAAAACTGATTAAAAGAAAAAACAAGTTGCTTCACTCTGGTTTTGGTGAAGCTAGAGCAGAGCAACTCAAAAACGATTTCGCTCTAATTATATGATTTAAACTAACCAGAGAAAACATCATACACATTGTTGAATTGCTTAATATTATTATTAATTAATCCCTGGCAAAACTTTGAAATCGATTAATATTGTTACGTTATGGAATACACCCTGTAAGAAGAATGTACAACCGTAGTAGCGGAACGAAGTGGTGGTGGGTACAATATTGGGTATCATAGTGAATTAAAAAAATGCTTTATAGACACCAATATCAAATACATTTACAAGTCGAACAAATAAAATATTTTATCGCTTTTAGGGTGTTCACTATCAATACTTGGTGGAAAGTAGGGTATCCAATCCCGGAGCTTTTTTCTAATCCCGAGATTTCGGGATTGATTGACTTTCAATCCCGAAATGAAAAGTATACCAATCCGAGGAATTTGAAATCCTCGTTTTGGTATACTTTTTCCGCGGATTATCTCCAAATCTCGTTTTTTAGCTCACCGAGGAATGTGAAATTCTCGATTTGGTACTTTTTTCAAATCTTATCTCCGAGGGTCAATTTTTTTTCCAAAATCCTATCAGTTTTCGGGATTTACTCAAGATTTCTCAATCCTGAAATCCCAGGATCGCAACCATGTCAGTCCCGGGATTTCGGGATCAAAAAAATTGACGGGAGTGAATACCCTAGTGGAAAGGCATTATAATAAAAAAACACAATATTTCCACTTTTATTTATCATAGATTTCGCTCATGGCAAACATTATCAACTCGCCATGAGCAAAACTGGTCCTGATATTTGTAAATAAAAGTAGAAATACGTATAAAGAAATATTGTGTTTTTCTTAATTTAACGAAATATTGAATCATGCCCGCTTAAAATATGAAGCATTTGAACTCCTAATAGATCATTTCAACCGATTTTTTTAACCGTATGTCACGTATGTGAACAAAATCAAAGCTTATTTGAGGATTTGAACAAGTAACTACGGAACTGAAAAGAGTAATTGTTTAAGAGAATCGCAAACATGAAGTAAAAATAAATGTGATATTTTTATTATAGATACTAAATTTATTTATTTACAAATGTAAGAAACTGATAAATTGTTTAGTAAACAAAATTATTAATTAATACTGTTTCGATGTACAGTTCTTAAATATCTCTTTTGAATGAAAATTAGTTAATAATTGTCTCAAATTGAAATCGTGTTTCCAAATTATTCACAACGACATGTCATTTATGGTTGTTTAATATTTTATTGCCTAAAACTAGTAATTACTGCCCAATTGTCGATGAATTGTGGATGCAAGCTTTTCACTCAATCGTCCTTGCTTTTCTTTCGATAATTTTCTTAACGAATTCAATACAAACGATTCATATAAGAACAGAGTTTAAATTATTGACGAATACAAAATAAGTGGTCTATTATATTTGGTTCTCAGCAATTTTCTTATTTCTCAAGCATTTTCAAAAGTAATAACATAATTAAAAGAACACTGTATATCACAAGGCAATGTCATACATGTTTACATAATAATAATAAAAATAAAAAATTATCAACAGTAAAAAAATTAATATTTATATTATAAAACAGTAAAACAGAGCTTTTTAATTGTTATTAGAAGCAGTAAATGTAATTCTAACATTCCCTCAAAATCCAAAGTATATCTTTCTTTTTTTTTCTGAAACTGTGCTATAAAAATTAAGTAATCAATAATCAGCTAAGTACTAAATTTTTAAAACAGCCTTTGAACATTTCGTAGAAATTTAAACAGCTGTCTTCTGTTTCGTATAATCAGTACGGCACCAACATTCAAACAGAATTTATAATGCCTAATATACTGTCGCCTGCTGTGGCCCAGTTGGTTAGAGCTTGCTCTACCGATCTCGCAGGTCTGGGTTTGATTCCCGAATTCGAATTTATTAGAATTATTCAATTCAAAGTTGTGATCGAACACTGGGTGCTTGTGATGTCAATTCACATAATTTCCTCTCCTCCCATCTTTCTTTTCCTTTAAAAACTCCGGCAATAGCGATTAACCAAAAAGTGAAGTTGAGCGACTGAGTAACAAACAGTTCTCGTAGAAAAAACTTTTGTTGAAATGCCTCCATTAGGAGGCCATATGCTCCACATTGGAAGCGGACATGGATTTTTTTTAAATACCTTCTTATCTTGTATCTTTCGACCTGTGGGATTCCGGCGCCCCAGACGTCTGTCGGGTACTATCCATAGGATGTATTCGGCGGAACTGAGGGATGCTGGCATGGAATGGGAGGAAGCAAAGCAATTGACGGGAGACAGGGAAATATGGAGGTGCCGCGTGGTGGCCATATGCTCTACATAGGGAACGAACATTGTCAAAGAAGAAGACATATGTAGATAGGTAAAAATAATCACCGTTGCGAAGAACGTTACAAAATGCCAATGTTATTTATTGTAAATAATCATTTTAATTTAAACTAATTTGTTTTAAATAATTTCATATTTGTTATTGTTCCGGTAAACATGAAAGTCAATTTATTAAAAGTAATACTATACTTTGCAATATACGTAAATAAGGATGTTAGACTGGATAAGAGGATGTATTGTGTATCTCTTTTAAGTCAGTATTAGGGATTCCAACTATTCGTCATTTACAACTATCCGGATATCGAATAGTAAAACTGAAACTATCCGGATATATCCGGATATCCGGATAGTTTCAGTATGTATGAAAATAACAAAACATTACTACATATATAAATTTATGTACTAAAATAATACATTAAAAACGAGTTCATTTGTAATATAAGTCATTTATTCAGATTTTAACAACTCATATTTTAAAAATAAGAGAGTATTAAATGTATCATATGTATTTTAAATTTGATCTTAATTTAGTTTTAACTTGTCCTGCTGTTGAACATACTCGTTCCGTTGATGTTGGTTTTATTGTTAGAAGTGTTTTAAGCAACACGTCTAACTTTTCAGTCCTTTTTTTAAATTGATCTACTAAGTATTTAAAATCTTTTTTCAGATTATTTGTAGTGTCATTTGTATTGTCTTCAGTTTCCGCGAGAGATAAAATAGAATTAAGCATTTCATGTTGCAATTCGGAAGTCGAAAAAAAGAGAGGTCTTATTTCTACATCAGAGTCCTGAGAGATTTCATCATTACTAGATAACAAATTTTGGTTAATTCTCCTAATAATACTTTGTGCTAAAGAAATGGCCTCATATTTATTTGAGTATCGAAAATATTCATTAGAACTGGGAACATTTTCACTTTGTAGATATATCACGAGTGTTATTTTTTTTTATGTCGGCGTTCGTTCATTCTCTTTTTAATCGCATGTAAAAATTCTTCACTTAATGAACTTCTAAATTTTCCAACATATTGAATACAAATTTATAAACTCCCTCGGCCGTTAATAACGTTGCATTATTATTGCTAAGTTCTTTATTATTATCCTCACAGAATCATTTCCCACTTCTGTAATGCCTTAGATCAGGGTTTCCCAAAAAAAATCTGGAATGGAACACTTAGCTGAATTTTTAAGATTTTTTAAAACTGTGTTGCAGTGTATAAAACCATTCCAATTTTTTTCGGAACACCTACTCTGGCTCCGTGGAACACCAGTGTTCCGCGGAACATAGTTTGGGATACCCTGCCTTAGATAGAGACAATACACATTTCAATACTATTCCATCATATTAAAATATTGAAAATTTGCAGCTGCATTAGATTACTGCAACGGCATTTCGTCAATGAATGAAATTTCGGCATTAAAGGTTTTTTTTTGCCTCGAGTCCGAGCCGATTCGTCGAACTTTTAAGTATTTAGATAACAAGATAAGATGTTTATTCATACTACCCGGTATGAGTAATGGTTTCTGCCAGGTAGTAAATGCCCCAGTATTCATATCATCTTTCGCCGATTTTGTAAAATATTTCATTAAAAATTATAACGAATACTATCCGGATATTTCCCCAAATATCCGGATATCGAATAGTTAAAAAGGGCCGGATATATCCGGATATCGGATATCCGGATATCCGAGTTGGAATCCCTAGTCAGTATATAAAGCTTAGTAAATATATGTTTAGATATAGTTTTGAGGAGAAGATTCGTCGAAAGAGCTTTCAACAATATACAAAATAATATTTTTAGAATTAAAATGCTTTGATATATTTTTTAATTTGATTAAAGAAAGCAAGTATAAAGAATTATGTAAAGTAAAATAGAGTCTTATTGTACAAATACTCAAAAGTACAGACTAAGTCTAGAGCTATTAAAAAGCATTTGAAGATAAATACTGTGTTCTATGACTAACCTTATTTTAAGTCGTCCTTATTTAAATCCAAATCGGCTAGGATCTCAAGTTAAAACTTTAAAAACCATTTTTTTTGTGGATATCAAATTTATGGAGCTTCAAGTACCAGGACGCACCAAGGTTCTTCCAGTCTCCTTCATCGATAAAGATTTTGAAAAATTGTAAATTGCATCCCCTTACCGTCGTTTGCAGACGGAAGGGCGCGATCACTACAGAGATAAGAAGTTCACGGGAACTCCATATGCATTATTTTGCAAATCACATTCCATATGCTTCCTCCATACTATATTTGTACATGTACACACACATGCGCATACATACATACACACATACAGCATACAAATTGTTTTTAAACAAAGAGAGTCATTTTCGTGATGCTAAGTTCGTTCTAAAATTGTCAATTTTAGACGACATAAGATCTCTGGAGGGTCGTTTAAAAACCATACAGTATATCTATTGTTGGGTCGACTTTATGACAACAAGTTGGTATGTAGTCGTTTAATATATTTTTTTATAAAAGCTAATATAAAAGAAAGCAATCCTAAACATCTCTCTTTTGCAAGACAAATCGATTGATAAGTGGCCGTTCAGGGATTCGAATCCGTATAAAAAGGATGCCCAAAACTTTTACTTCTCGGCTATTTGGCTGCTTTTTTTAAACGCGAGATATAAAAACTATCTGAGAATGGGGTATCGTATTACCCCGCACCGGTGCAGGAAGGTTAACTCCTTGTAAAATACAAGGAATGTAATAAAAAACAGTACTCACATAATGGGTGTCATCCTCCTCGTTGTACGCCAGCTTTACGATCCCGTATGATCCCTGTAAAAATAACACAAACATTAATTAAAATTTTCTTTACGTCTGCAAAATGTAAATGGGCTATAAACAACAAGAATAAATTTAATAAAAATAATATTTATGTGTTACTTGGATATAGAATAATGAATGATAACATTTAAAACCCACGTATTTCTTCTATTTATAAAACATCATTTAAAAATTCTGCACCCACTCCTCGGTTAAGCCAGAGGTACTTAAACTTATTTAGCCTGTCGCTCTTATATTTCAAACTATAAATGGTATAATAAATCACATTTTTAGTAGGTATTGGACAAATATATATTTTTTAATTGACAATGCGCTAAATATTATATTTGAATCGTTAAAATTATGTAAATTCACAAGTTTTGTCACTTACGATCCGGGTTTCGCTTTTCGTTATCTTCAAGCGTTCAAGTGCACGGATGAACTCGAGAATCGTTTGTGACAAAACTTGTGTGAATATACATAATTTGAACGATTCAAATTTAATATTGAAATTCCACCGAGCACCTTCAGTCGAAATCTTAAATCCGTCAAATATTGTTGGTATTTTAAATTATGTGATATAATCTCTATGAAATTTTTCAACTCACTTGAAATAAAATGAGCCAAGTTGTAAAATGGTGAATATTTTTTATTGAACTTTTATGTAAAATCATGCATTTATTGTGTAAACCATGGAAAAGGTTCTGTATCCACTTTTAGTGAAATCTTTAGTCGTTTTCAAGTAGTTTTATTGATATTTATGCAAACAAAATTTTACTGTTTTTTTTATTGTACCTGGCGCCTTTATCTAGTATACATGTCAAATATTCCGTAATTCTTTCTTACACGAAATCTCATAACAAAACAATCTGTACACGTTATTAATTTAACATTTTTACCAATCCGAAAGATATTTATCACCCTTGAAATAAGCCACCAAACATTATTGTATTATTATGTCCGGACATTTCTACGTACGGGAAAGTATGTGTGTGAAAGAATTTTGTACGAAAGAGTCGGTGTAGAGTTTTCTTGTACGGAAGAATCTGTTCCTTCAATAGTGAGTAGACGGTCAGTAAAATAGTATTTAAAAAAATGTTGTTTTGTATCAATTACACGAATAAAAAATATTTCAATTAATTTAATCGTTTATACATAACATAATATACATATAAACAAGACATTTTTTCATAAATGGGTACAAATATTTGTTTTTTTAGTTTTACAAGAATACATGGAATTGGTTGATAGCTGTTTTGAGTTTACACCGTCGTTAATTAATTCTAACCCATTATTGATTCCTTTAATTTTTGTAAAGATATTTTTTTTATATATATTCCATATCCGCTCCTTATACGGAGCATATGATCACCACGAAGTTTCTCCATGACTCTTTATCCCCAGCCAGTCTCCTTGCTTCCTCCCTGGTCATCCCAGCGTCCCGCAACTCCACTGAGTACATCCTGTGGATGGTCATCAGTGACCTTCCACGACGCCGGTATCCATTCGGTTGATATTTTTACTTAATTATAATGGAGTTCAGCCGGTTGCGTAGTCAGAGATTGGTTTTAATCCCAGTACGAACAGTTTGCATAAATTGATTAGCCATTTCCTCCAATCTTTACTCATTTTGAAAAGTGAAATCTCGAAATAGAAACACTTATGATGAAATGTACTTCATCAGAAGCTTCACATTGAGAGCAGATATGGTATAAAAAATTAAAAACAATGGAATTTTTCCATATAAATGTTAGTCCAATCCAATATCCAATCCAATAAATAGCAGTATTTTCGATGAATCTTAGACAAAATAGTGGTTAAAGCATTGCTGAAAAAAATGTATGAATTCATATAAATTGTATGAAATAATAAAAATGTTTCTGACTGTAAAAAATTTGTCACGACGCACAACTTCCTGTTGCCCTCGTGAATAATAATTGTCGTTTCTGTTCTGTTCACTAAGGAAAAGCTTTGTTTAAGGGTAACGAGATTTATTGTGTGTTTAGTTTGAAACGAAGTATTGAGCCGGTACCTACAACAAGTTTCCAACTGCGACAAGTTAGTTCTGGAATACTTTTGCAGCCTTTGAAGCAATGCATACACTTTTTTGGATTAGTAAACAATGTGAAAAGGTACAGTTGAATTATTGTAAGATTTTTTTAAAAAACTGTTTTGATTTAAACATATTTGCTAAACTGTCTTAAATATTCATGTTTTAAATACTTTATTAAAGCTGAAAGTTAAGTGTGGGTCGTTATTTTTTAAAGTATTTTAAGTAGATAAACTTGAATTGATATATAATCCCTAAGCATTTTCATATCTTCCATATTTTGAGTAAAAGTTGTAGATATGAACTGCACGTTAGGCAAAACTTTTTTTTAACGAATGCAAAAGAAAAGTTTTTATTGATTGTTATTTTTATTTGATTTTTTTATCCATGTCCGCTCCCAATGTCGAACTTATAGCCTACTAATGGAGGTATATATTTTTACGAATACTATTTGTTACTCAGTCGCTCAACCTCTCTTTTAAAAGGGAGCAGTAGAGATTGAAAGAAAAGG
>JAHZMQ010000313.1:0-11113 GCA_031772345.1 Himalopsyche anomala | reverse complement strand
AGAAACATGCCCATCACACGAAAACATGAAGTATATAAAACGGTCACATAACAAAAAAAGTCGCAATTCAAACAAAAATATACAAATAGAATTTATTTACACACCCGTTACACACATTTTTCTGTCAATCCAATTTTCTTATAAAATTAAAAATTTATGTTTCTTTCATCGTTTTCAATTTTATTGTTCTTAAATTTCCCCTCGAAGCACTCAACCCAATAAAACACTCTTGGGTGGTGATGTTTTTGAACGATCGACCCTTTAACAGTTTTAAGAAAATTTTGATAATATTTTTGCTAGGTATGTCCGAAAAGAAGCTCATTATAAAAGTGAATAAATGTTTGAAGAAAACCTTAAACTAAAATGTTGACAAATTTTTCCTCATTATATCCGAGATCTCGCTATTTCAGTGATCATAATAAACGAGTTCGATTGTATTTGGTTTTGACAATTTATATTTATCCAACCCATTTCAAGATTATTATGACCAGACTTACTTTATTCTACAAATAAAAAGAAAAATATTTATCGTCAAAATCAAAATTAGAAGTTTTTGTAAAAATACGTTCTGTCTCGATTCATTGCCAAAAATGAAAGTAAAAATGATTTACTATGTAGATAGGTATAATTCTTATTGGATGTTTACTTTATCTCTGTAGAGACAGTGTTATTTACATCGTTATGTGCAGTGGCGGATTAAGCACTTTGGAGGCCCCAGGCGCAGTTAATTTTGGAGGCCCTGCTTTTTGAATAATATAAAAGTGCTGCAAACCTCTTCGTAGACTAATAATGAATATAGAAAACTGAAATTAAAATGTAAGGTTTTATATAATATATGCTATCTTCGAGGCCCCCAAGATTTGGAGGCCCCAAGCGCGCGCCTCTTGCGCTTATGGGATAATCCGCCACTGCAAAGCAGTCTTAAGTTCCAAGCAGTGCCGTAGAAAAGTCGGCAAATAATAAGCTGGCCGTTGAATCCCAGCCTATACTTACAAATTGTATGGCGGTTATACGTAAAACAACACTAAATTCCAATTTATGAGCTTATTTTTCGTTAAATATAACATGTGTGTTTGAAAGATCATTTGTACGAATATTCTGTGATTCATTGTTGTTATTAATTTACATCGGAAGGGCCATATATGCAATGATTGTAATAAATATAGCAAATGGCAAGAAATGCGATGTGTGCTAAAAACAAATAAAATTTAACTTCCCACTATTAAGTATGACAGTTATATACAGCGGTGGGCTGGTAATATGTTAACAAGGGGCTCCGTAAATCTTAGCCATAATGTCTTCATACCATGAATGATGCATATGACGTGGCTCGCTGGCTTTTTGGCAGCTAGTTGGTTGTCTTAACAACAAAGTCTTCTGTTTCGTATTACAATTTAAAAGAAATTGCAGATATGTGCTGATTTGATCTTAAACGAATAATTTTCTTAACTTAACAAGGGGCTCGCCAGCCACGCCGAATTTTAACAAGGGGCTCGGGCGAGCCCCCCGATCCCCTTCCAGCCCACACCTGGTTATATAGAATATTAACTATAAATTACATAAACAACAGTAACAAGTGAAATTCATATAATATTATATAAGATGTCTATTATGATATTATGAAACAAATGCTGTGTCTTATCATATAATAATGGCAATATACTAAGTAAATGATGATTTAATCAATAACAATATTTAAAAAATAATGAAGAGAAATGTGCTACCCTAGTTTGACTTACTGATTTGACTTGAGAAATCCTATGGAAAGATTGACTGACGAACCAGTGTGCACAAATAAATTTTGAGATTTATATTAATTGATTGAAATCTCAATAATGAAGTTGGTTTTTTTAATGAACCATCCAATCTCATATTCTGTATTGAAATATTGTATTTCATTTTATTTTCTTAATCACACGTTCGGGAAACACACATGCCTATTGTCTAGTCGTCGGTTACATTGTCAAAGTGTGTTGATTTTCAAGATTTTTCAATTACAAAGTGTTCGACTGTCGACATGAAGTACCTGTCAGGGGTTTTACAAAAAGTTAAAAGGAATAAATTCAGTGAAATATTTCCAATAGAGTGATGGCGGTGTTTGTGAGCACCCGATCGCGGGTGTCAAAAAGTTCACACGGACTCGACGCTGCGCAAACGGCCGAGCGTGCCAGGGGAGTGCTTCATCGCAGTCTTCAAAATTTGCAAAAAAGAGGCCAACGGCACGCGGTGTTCCCAAGCGGTCACCCATCCAAGTACTATCCGCGCCCAATGTTGCTTAAAACTTCGGTGATCGGACGAGAACCGGTGCTTTCAACGTGGTATGGTCGTTGGCGAATGCCGTAATTTAGCTGCCCTATAAATCGGACTCGATCTGCACGTCACAACGATTTCTTTTCACGCACATAGGTACCTATAAATAGCATCGGTGTTGTATTTTCAATCACATCTTCAGAGTAACGCAACTGCTGCCCTGGCTATGAACATATGTATTGCAAAAGGTTAATGGGAATAATGCAGGGAAACATTTCCAATAGAGTGATGGCGGTGTTTGGGAGCACCCGATCGCGGGTGTCAAAAAGTTTACCCGGACTCGACGCCGCGGAAACGGCCGAGCGTGCCAGAGGAGTGCTTCATAGCGGTCTTCGAAATTTGCAAAAAAGAGGCCAACGGCACGCGGTGTTCCCAAGCGGTCACCCATCCAAGTACTATCCGCGCCCAATGTTGCTTAACTTCGGTGATCGGACGAGAACCGGTGCTTTCAACGTGGTATGGTCGTTGGCGAGTGCCTTTATTCAGCCGCCGTACAAGTCGGACGCGATCTGCACGTCACGATTTCTTTTCACGCAAATAGGTACCTATTAATAGCATGGGTGTTGTATTTTCAATCGCATCTTCAAAGTAACGCCACTGTTGCTCTATGCATGAACATATGTATTGAAATATCGTCCCGGGGGTGCTTTATTTTGTTTCCAGTAACTGTCGTTGAAAAATGCACAATTATTATTAGGCGTTTCTACCCTGAATTCACACCTACATTTAACCTGGATGCAGAGGAGTTAAAAGGGTTAACTTTGGTATATTTAAAAGGAAAGGATTAGATTTAATTTTCTTAAACACAACGTCCGGCAAATACAGATGCCTATTCGTCGGTTACATTGTCAAAGTGTGTTGATTTTCAAGATTTTTCAATTACAAAGTGTTCAACTTTCGACATGAAGTACCTGTTAGGGGTTTTACAAAAAGTTAATGGGAATAATGCAGGGAAACATTTCCAATAGAGTGATGGCGGTGTTTGGGAGCACCCGATCGCGGGTGTCAAAAAGTTTACCCGGACTCGACGCTGCGGAAACGGCCGAGCGTGCCAGAGGAGTGCTTCATAGCGGTCTTCGAAATTTGCAAAAAAGAGGCCAACGGCACGCGGTGTTCCCAAGCGGTCACCCATCCAAGTACTATCCGCGCCCAATGTTGCTTAACTTCGGTGATCGGACGAGAACCGGTGCTTTCAACGTGGTATGGTCGTTGGCGAATGCCGCAATTTAGCCGCCCTACAAATCGGACGCGATCTGCACGTCACAACGATTTCTTTTCACGCACATAGGTAGGTACCTATGAATAGCATCGGTGTTGTATTTTCAATCACATCTTCACAGTAACGCCACTGGTGCTCTAGTTATGAACAAATGTATTGCAATATCGAGCCGCGGGCAACGTTCCCTTTAATTTTTCTATAGTGTGTGCTGACCATTAACTTTTATGAGCAGTAAATTTTTAGTAAAATAAAAATGTGCGCATATATTTAGGAAGTATTCACTAACGTAGGTCAGCTGACGCTAGATGTGGATGATAAATGTGGAAGGTTTGGTAAGCTTAGTAAAGTACACCCATACCTCGCTATACGGCCGCTCTTTATACGGCATTTCGCTAAAACGGCCCTCTTCAATTAAGGCACGTTTTCGGCCTTAAGGCGACTCAGTAGGAATGCAAAACTTTAATTTGACCTACAGCATAAATATTGCACTGACTGAAATAGGTAACCACCACTATACGTATTTTTACAGTATCAAAACAAGCAATACATTTTTATATTTCATTACAAAAATAACAATACCACCTAACACACGAATGGGTATATAGACAGTAATGAGGTATTGCAATGTACATGGTAGCAACAGTAAGCTATCGTATTTCATAAAGTAACGGTTTTCGGAGAAGCAAAGCAAACCATACAATACAAAATTCTCAAACTTTCTCTAATATATTGAAATAATTAATTTTTATTTTTAATTTTGTATAACCTATTTGTTATGATATTGTTTTAATATGATTTGTTATGATATTGATATTGATGAATTTTTTTTTTTTTTTTTTTTATTCCATATCCGCTCCCTATGCGGAGCATATGGTCACCACGAAGTTCCTCCATGACTCTCTATCTCCAGCCAGTCTCCTTGCTTCCTCCCAGGTCATCCCAGCGTCCCGCAACTCCGCTGAGTACATCCTGAGAATGGTCATCAGTGGCCTTCCACGACGCCGGTATCCATCCGGTTGGAAGAACAGACAGGCAGGGTTCAGGCTCTCTTGAGGCATCCTTAACACGTGTCCAAGCCAGGACCACCGTTGATGATCGAATGGCTGATGATCCCATGTGGGCACATCTATGCTAGTGGATGTCCTCATAGCAAATTATGGGAAATGTCAAACACAGCAAGTCCATCTGCTGGCCTCCCCGCGGCGATCATCGGGCAATGCAGTTTCGACTGTAGCTAACAGCAGGGGGCAAAGGGCGAACCTTCCGGCGCCTTAAAACCGGTCTACTGGCTAAGGGAAGGAAATCCCTGACAGAAAAACCGGGTTGAGCCAACCTGCAGAGCCCTTGTGACTCAGGCCTCGGAAGCGCAGGGTTAATCACCCTGCCTTCTTAAAACTGTATGATTACGATAACACCATCGCAGATGCCTCGGACACCTAGCTCTGCCCAACGACAACTTGGCAAGAAAACGGACACGATACTCTCCAACAACCACTCTATGCGCATAGGCGCATACAACGTGCGTACTATGTGCACCCCAGGAAAGGACCTACACGCCACTCGTATCATGCAAACATACAAACTTGACGTTTTAGGGCTGAGCGAGGTACGTTGGAAAGGCACTGGGAAAAAGTTGTTGGAGGGCGGATACACACTCATATATTCAGGCCAGGAGCGTTATCACCGCCAGGGAGTGGCAGTATTGATGTCGGGGAGGGCAGCCCGATGCCTTGTCAAATGGGAACCCATCTCAGAACGACTGATACGAGCCACCTTTCGGACGACTGATAGCTCGGTAACTGTCCTCCAGTGCTATGCCCCCACCGAGGATGCCGACACACATGCAAAAGAAAATTTTTATAACTCTCTCCATGCGGCAATCTCCACAATCCCTCACAGAGACCGCATAATCGTAATGGGGGATCTCAATGCGAGAGTGGGAGTTGATCCATTGCTTGGCCCCGCAGTGATGGGAAGGCATGGCCTCGGTGTAGCCAACGACAACGGTGAGAGACTCATCGAGCTCGCCACTATGAATGAGCTAACCGTTGGTGGTACAATATTCCCCCACAGAGACATCCACAAATATACGTGGACCTCTCCTGACGGTTGCACAAAAGCACAAATTGACCACTTTCTCTACAGCACGTCTCACCGAAGGGAACTTCTCGACGTCCGAACCTACAGGGGTGCCGATATATACAGCGATCATGAGCTGCTGGTCGGTAAAGTCCGTCTCAGACTCAGACGCCCAGTAAGGCATCCAACACAAAAGAGAATCGACATCGAGAGGCTACAATCTCCTCGAATTCGGCTAGACTTTGACGTCGCTGTGAGAAAGAACATCGTCGACTGTGCTAATGACCGGCAAAGTCCACGCCGCGACCCCATTGAATTAGAATGGTCCAGCATAAAGAATGCAGTCGCGTCAGCCGCACATGGGGTGCTTGGAGTCAGAAAAAGTACCCAGCCGAAGTGGATGTCTGACAACACGTGGAAAAATATTGAAGAGAGAGCCCGGCGTAAAGCACTGAGGGACAGTGAAACAAACCCAAATCGAGTCGAGGAACGTCGGACTAACTATCAACTCCAGGATAAGGTAGTCAAAAAGTCTGTGCGACTCGATAAACGCCGATTCCTGGACAAGAAAATTGAAGCAGCAGAGGCGGCATCACGTAGGAATGACACAAGGAGACTTTACAAAATTACACGTGAAATTTGCGGCAGACGGATGCCAACCGCGGGGCCTATCCGTAGTCCCAGCGGAACAATAGAATCGAACGTAGAGCGTGTCAAAAAGATCTGGAGAGATCATTTCTGCGGGGTGCTTAACCGCCCCCCTCCCTCGGACCCATTTGATATACCCAATGAAGCCACAATTACGGAAATTCCTCGAGCGTTAAACATTCCTGACTATGCGCCGACACATGCTGAGATTTCCTCGGCTGTGCGGCGCTTAAAAAACGGGAAGGCGCCAGGCATGGATGGTATACATCCAGAGCTCCTAAAGTACGGCCTGGAGGCGCTTCTGCACCCCCTGCACCAGCTTCTTAGTATGGTGTGGGCGCAAGAGCGCTGTCCGAGGGACTGGGTTAATGGCGAGGTAGTCACAATCCACAAAAAAGGTGACCCACTGTGCTGTGACAATTACCGTGGCATAACGCTGCTCAGCGTGCCTGGCAAGGTTCTGGCACATATAGTATTGGCGAGAATAAGGATTCCAATTATGAATATCCTCAGGGAAAATCAGGCCGGGTTCTTACCTGGCCGATCCTGCGCGGACCAAATACACAATCTTAGGTGCCTTCTTCAGCAAAGCAACGAATACAACAGCTCGCTGGCATGTTGCTTTGTAGACTACGAGAAGGCCTTTGATAGTCCGCACCGGTCCTCTATATGGAACATATTAAAATTGTACGGAATCCCAACCAAGATTGTTGCCATCATCAAATGCTTGCACGAGGGGAGCGAATGCTGCATAAGAATCGGTGATATAACCACTGAATGGTTTGGGGTCTCAACCGGGGTCAGACAGGGCTGCGTCTTAGCTCCGTTCCTGTTCATTATAATCTTCGACTTCATTCTGAGGAAGTCAATTCCACCTGACCGAGGTGTGACCGTTGCCCCCAATCTAAAGCTATGCGACCTCGAGTATGCAGACGACGCTGTTATATTTGACAAATCTGTCGAGGGTATTCAAGATACAATGGATAAACTGCAGAGCAACTCGTATCGCATCGGTCTTAAAATCAATGCGAGTAAAACCAATGTACTCTGCAACAGTGCCTGTCCGGACCCACACTACCCTTTGACGAGCGCCGGTCAAAACATCGAAAGAGTCGACGGTTTCAGGTACTTGGGGGTACACATCACGGGGGATGGCAATCCGTGTAAAGAGCTCGCGATCCGATTAGGGATAGCTGGAGCAACCTTTAACTCAATGCGGAAAGTCTGGGATTCACGGCTGTACTCGGTCAGAACCAAGTGCCTCCTGTTCAACGCATGTATCTTGACAGTGCTGCTTTACGGTTGCGAATCATGGCACCTTACGAAAGCGCAGAGTAACCGTATACTGTGTTTCGAAAACAGATGCCTGCGGCGAATGCTTGGAGTGAAATGGTCTGACTTTGTCAGGAATACGGAGATTAGAGAGCGGACTAACCAGCCTCTAATTACGTTCAAAAATAAATTGATGAATACAGTTTTGAAAAATAATTTTGTTGCATAAAAAAGATTAAAACATAAAAAATATTGACATAATAAGATTAAAATAGAAAAGTATTGAGTAAAAGAATTATAAGTTGCAATTGATAGTTATTTCTGGTTCGCGCTATAGTTTTCACTATGTATTTAATCCGAAAATTATCTTAACTTTGTCTTATATTTCGTGTTAGACAAAAAACTTCAATATTTTTAAATTATTGTAAGTTAAGTAATCGTTCTTATGAAATCGATTAAACATTTCGCACAGTGAATTCTTTACGTTTTTTATTAATAGCGTCTAAAATGTATTGCGGATTCCATATTTCTATTGACCTTGTGAATCTAGGATCCAAAATCTCAGGATGATCCGTTGGTTCCAGATAGTGGTGCGTAAAAACAAAATATTTTCATATAATTTGATAAATCGGTTCCAAAATCGTGTAAAAAAGTACCAAAAATGTATGAAAAAGCGTAACGGTGCCGTCCAAAAAAATCGCGGAAACTCAAAATCGCGAAAAAATAAATCGCGTAAAAAAAAGGATTGGGTGTATATTTTACTGAATGCGCGGAATAACAATATTTTTTATCAGAAAACTTAATTATTCCACTGATTGCTTAGAATAAATGTAAACATCATTAACTAATAGCTTGACGATTAATAGTTGGTCTGAAAACGCTTCTCGAAAAAGCCAAATACGTGTTACAATTTGTAAACGATCAGTGGAATAACAAAGTTTATTTGTTATAAAATGACTTTTTCTTAAGTGACTACCGAAACTAGTGGTGGATCCAGAAATTGTCCCAGGAGGGGGCCATTCAATTTGAAAATAAGCATGATACATAAATAATACATTAAAAAATAGATTAAAGCCTTTTTTTATGCGTTTTTTTTGCGCGATTTTGAAATTACGCGATTTTTTTGGACGGCACCGTAAAAAAATATTTTTTGCGCTAATTTGAGGAACAATTTTTTTTTTCATACATTTTTGATACTTTTTTACGCGATATTTGATTTTTGGAACCGATTTATCAAATCATATGAAAGTAAGGTTTTTTACGCGCCACCTTCATCCAATGTATCGCGTAAAAAAAGATTGGGTGTATATAAAAATAGTCAATACATAATTAAGTAAGTATGTAATCTATAAAACATAGTAAACTAAGCAATTAAAGAGCCCATTTCAAAATAAAGTTTTAATAAATTATAAAAATGGAAAATAAATTCTCCTAAGGAGGGAGCCATGCCCTTGGATCCGCCAATGACCGAAACTATCGAAAATATTCATAATCCATGTTAATAATTCTTTCAAGCCATTAGCAAATTTTATTATGTGCTTATTTTTACTTCAAGTTTATATATAGCCTAACTCAATAAGGAAGAAACTAAATAAATATTATATCTATTCAAATAATTTATATCGAATGCATAAATATATTCGTATTTTTTTATGTTTGAGAACCTCCTCTAGTCGTCAATATATAATATCAAAATTCAGGGTTGTATCAAGAAAACATAATACTAATAATATTAAAAATAATTCAAACCATGCGATTGATTTGAATATTAATGTATTGTTGGTATAACATTGTTACATAATTTGGTAAGTTATCGAAAAAATATGGTCTTCAATCATTTAATATAATAGATAAATTAAAGTCGTTAAGTTATATCGGCTGCATCGGACTAACTTTTTTGGGTGGTACAAAACAATGACTTAAATGTATGAATAAAAATATTTCACAAGTTTATTATGTATCCATACATATGTATATATATTTGTCATATATAAATTTCGAATATTTTCTAGCATTCTGTTTTGTTCAATTATAAGTTTAAAAAAACACGTTTGACGGTAGAAAAATGTATTCAATTAAAAAAACTTAACGTTGCAAAAAACATGGTTTACCATCTGTATATTATGTAAAAAATATTTACTATTAACATCTTAGCTTATCCAATAATTTTGAAGTTTTTTTTCCATTTAGATGACTTTTATTCAACTACTGTTACTATTATATTGAATAGAATCTCTTTTTAAAACCATTGCCGAATAATTATTTCAAAATGCTTATCCATAAACTAAAGTAATACTGGTCTTTACAAGTATTTCGACTGAACAAGACATTATTGTATTATAAATAATATTATTTATCAGCGCTTTGCGCAACCCTAACCCCAACCGATATTTAACCGTTTTTTATGGTAGTGTAAAAAATACATTGCTTTGATTCATATCTCTAATGTTCGTTGACCAGTGATTTAAAAATATCTAAAGAAATTTTCGACACGTCCACTCTAGACCAAGCCTCATCTCAAACTGAGCTCAAACTGAAGAATGGTAGGTAAGAAAAAGACATCCCCGAAAAATGGTTACCATTTATTGGTATTATTAATTTTTTTTTTTGCTTTTAAATGTAAACAATAAAATGTTTTATCATTACAATTTTTTGTAGAAGTATTTATGATCTAATTATGCTTTAGAAATCAGTCAGAAAAAGTGGGAGAAATGGTACATTTCAAATGGATGTACAATCATTACAAAACATAAATTGGAAATTCTGCTCAATTCACTTTCTTAAACAAACCTTTATCTGCATTTCTTTCTAAGACATTAAACTTCGGTATCTTATAATAATCTCTAAAAATGATCTCAACGTAAAGCAGTTTTTCAAATTCCGTTTTTTGTGTTTGCCGTGTTTCCTTTAAAATATGACTATTCTCATGAAAAAAAATGCAATAGTGTAAAAAAGCGTTTGGAAAATGTAATTATTGAAAAAAAATTTTTTTTGAGTGAACGGTTCACGAGATTTAGTCGACGGCAAACGATCGATTTACTCTGTTTTCAGGCGCGAAGGTACTATATCCTCTTAAATGTTTCGCTATAACGGCAAAAAAAACTTTTTTTCGATGTCGATCTTGCGCAAGCGCAATCTCAATGCGAGCGCTTACGAGCGTTATTCAGTGTGTGCTCCGTGTGCTCTGGTGTGCTCAGGCTTATAACTATAACATCAAGCCAAGGATGCTGTTGACAGCATCAGTGAATCATGGCAGGAATTAAAATTAACTAAGGCTCGATATTGCAATACATATGTTTATGTCTAGGGCAGCAGTTGCGTTACTCTAAAGATGAGATTGAAAATACAACACCCTGCTATTCACCTATGTGTGTGAAAAGAAATCGTTGTGACGTGTAGATCCCGTCCGACTTGTAAGGCGACTGTATAAAGGCACTCGCCAACGACCATACCACGTTGAAAGCACCGGTTCTCGTCCGATCACCGAAGTTAAGCAACATTGGGCGCGGATAGTACTTGGATGGGTGACCGCTTGGGAACACCGCGTGCCGTTGGCCTCTTTTTTGCAAATTTCGAAGGCCGCGA
>JAHZMQ010000312.1:0-11119 GCA_031772345.1 Himalopsyche anomala | reverse complement strand
TGTTAAGATAATAAAATCATTCATCTTAGATCAAATCACACCTAACTGCAATTTCTGTAGATGGTTCAATTTTATTATGAAACAAGACTTAGTACCTTAATTTTTTCATTTAGCGTTGTGGGCTTCCGCGCCGGACCTCATGGGTTCGAGTCAATCACTAGACCTGTCTTAGTCTTATCATTCTATCCCTACTAGTTTTTTTGGAAAAGAGAGGTTGAGCGACTAAGTAACAAACAGTTCTCGTAGAAAAAAACCTTTTTTTTTAGATACTTTCATTAGGAGGCCATATGTTCCACATTGGGAGCAAAAATGGATACAAATAAATTTATAAGATTTACCGAGCCCCTTGTTAAGATATTGGCAGCCCACCGCTGCCTATATTTACCTTATGAAACTATTACAATATGAAGAAGGACCTGCATAGCAGTCACTCAGTTTATTTATTAAAATATATATTTAAAAAATTAAAGGTATTTACTATTATCGATTGATAACAACTGCCACTTATAACCCCTTGTTTTGTTGGGAATTTGTAAACAACGGGAGATGACCTGGCATGTTATATGAATATAAAACCTTCTCATTTTTATCTGGTATTAATATGTTTTCCCCTAAACTTTAGTATGAGTTGCTCATAACATAAAAATTATACCACGTCATATTCATGTCATATCAAATAAGGTGATTTGCAGAATATAACAGGAATAAAAAAAACATGTATAATTATTGACACTGCTTTCATTCGGATATTAACATTTTTTATTTTATTAAATATGCTTTTAAAATAACTTTTAAACTGCTGTTACGAGCAACGTTGTTGCTTATAAATTTCTATCGCTAGTTTTAGTATGAAAAATTCGCCATCGTGTGTCAAATAAGGAAGTACATACTATCAAAACTTATAATCACTTTTAAGGTGTTCACTGTTAATACTTGGTGGAATGGCATTATAATAAAAATAATAAAAGATTTTTAGTACTTTTTCCACTTAAAATGTATTTGATCAGGACCGGTTTCGCTCCTCGCGAGCATTATCAACTAATATATGTTATAGGTGTTAAGCATTTTAATTATGTGTAATTATAATGTAATTTGTAAATCCTTTTCATTGTTAGTAGTTGCTTATACTTTTTTATTTCAATTTAACTTGTATAAATAGCACTGTTTAATTTATTTTTCTTATCAGTTGATAATGCTCGCGAGGAGCGAAACCGGTCCTGATCAAATAAATTTTAAGTGGAAAAAGTACTAAAAATCTTTAATTATTTTTATTAAAACTCATAATATCCATATTTTATGGTTTTGAGGAAAATATGCCAAAAAAAAATTAAATGCATTATTACACATATCTAAAAATAGAAAGGTATTAAAATGTTCCATTTAATATTGGGTCCTGTGGAGCACCAGTTAGCGTTTAGGCCTTTGTGCCGGATCTCACGGGTTCGAGTCCCAGTACGATCAGCATTTTTATGATCGATTTCTGTTTGAAGGCGTGGGTGTTTGTGCTGTCTATGACACATTCCACATATCTGATCATTTACTTACTGGTCGTAGCGAGAGCGATAAGTTAACTACTAGTCCTAGCCTAGTTATCTGTACTTCTCTCTTTGGAAAAAAGAGGTTGAGTAACAAACAGTTTTCGTAGAAAATGTTCCGTTGGATACCTCCATTAAGAGGCCATATATTCTACATTGAGAGCAGACATGGATACAAAAATACACACTGCAATAGCGTTATCTCTCTACTAAATTAATAAATCGCCTGTGGAAAGAAAAAAGGACGTAACTCACAGGTGTTTTACTTCTTTACAACATTCCCTGAAAAAGGAGATGTTGAACTGAATAACAAACAGTTCTCGCATAAAAATTATGTTTAGATAGCTCCATTAGGAGGCCATTTGCTCCACATTGGGAGCGGGTATGGATTAAAAAAATAATTTTAACACTGTTAAAACTTTGGCTATAGATCACTATCGGTCTCACATATTTAAATGAATAATATGACATAATCAAAAAGAATCGGCAATCAGTATTTTTTATGGTGTAATATGATATTATATTGTTCATCTTAGAAGAGTGCTATTTTTCACTTGCGGTAAATATTCATGGTAATTTAAAACACTTTTTTTTATTACGAAAAGTTGTGACTTTTTAAAATTAGATTTTTTGAGATTTTGAGCTACGCTACTATGCCTTTCAAATGTACCGTGGCTTCGTTATTTTATTTAAATGTCTGAGAGTAGTTTTTTGTGCTGCCAACAGGGTGAAGTTTTTTTAATAATATTAACTAAACATCAATTATTTTAAACCTTTTATTAAAAATGATAGATAAGTTAAGCTTTTATCCTAATTTTTAAGAGTAATAAATAAGGTAAGTACGTAAGCTTTCATGGTACTTTATTTTAAACGCTTTCAAAAACAAAATAATATAATATATCCTACAACTTGCAGCTGCTTTATTCGTGTAAGTTTATCAAAAGCTGCACATATTCTAAATAATCCAACGAGCTTGCATTTACTCACGTCTTCCTACTTAGGGTATATTTAATACTTTAGTGTGAAAATGTTCAGAATTCCTCAAAACTTTACCTGCGATTTTGTGATATTGTGCGCTCGACAAAAGCTAACGTGACTAGCTAAGCACTCGCGAATTAATTTATAAAGTGCAGTTAGAACATGCAATTCTTCACTGTAGAATTACAAATTTTGTCAGAAGATTTACTGTGTGTTTTTACATCATGCAACTATTCGCTTATTTAGTTTTTTAATTACTTCAAAGCAATATTCTAGTAATAAATCATCTAATTTAAGATTTCGGCTGAAAGTACATAGTGGAATTTTAATATTCATTTTGAATCGTTCAAATTATGTACATTCACACAATCTTTATCACAAATGACCCGGGTTTTGCCTTTCAGCATCTTCAGGCATTTAAGTGCACGGATGAACTTGAACTGACACTCAGTAAATAAATGTATCACTAAATTCAAGGCCATTGCAATCCTCCAGTAAACAAAAATAAATACATTTTTTGAAAATTACCCACCATTTAAATTTGTGGGCATTTCCATGGGTTAATCCATTTTGACAGCAATGGCTGTGAGTCAAAATGAAGGTGAAAATGATTCTTAGGATATATTTGCAAGCATATATACATTTTTATAATTATTTTTTAGCTTCTAATATAAGCTTAAATACTGACAGTTCAAAACTAAAAATGAGTTGACATCTTGGCGGGTAGCTTGATTTTTTAGAACGGCATGTTATGGGTTAATAAATATTCCAAACATGAGGTCTTACAAACGCATATTATATATGTTACAGTATATAATATGCCGCTGTACAAGTGGAAGCTTAACATTGTTAAGTGAAATTTTGAGAAGCACAAGGAAACTAGGCGTCATAACTTGTTCTTCGTAAAATCGTGAAGAAGAGTTATATAAACAATTTGAGCCATTTTTAATTTTTTATAAACAAAATAATGAAACAAACCTGATTGTATAATAACGTATAGACGTTTTGGTAATACGCTGACCTAAACATTTGTTTGCGTAATAAATAATTGTTAGCTAAAATTTCTGTCACCTTTCTGACAAAAGTAACAAACACAGACATTCTTTGATTAAAAAAAAATCAATTGGTCCATTGATTACACCAGTTAGCCAAAAAAACATGTCCCTTTTTTTAATCCATGTTGACTCCTTACCTGGAGTATACAGTCTCCTAATGGAGGTATTTCAATGTTTTTTATAACATCTGCTTATTACACAATTGCTCATCCTTTCTGTTTTACATTTGTAGGCTAGTCGCTTTCGCTACGCACGTCTTAGAATAGGATGAGTGCAGCGGTGGGCTGCCAATACATTAACAAGGGGCTCGCTTAATCTCCCAAGCAATTATCGGTGTTCCGAGAAAAAAGTGAATTTTATAACACTCCCATGCAGTTATATGCAATTTTTAAATAAGCAATCGATTGTTACTTAACCCATTACCTGCCAGATTTTTTTTCCCGCTTTTTTTGCAATATATGTGTTCCTTTTTACTGAAAAATAGGTTTGGTAAAATATTTTGACGAAAAAAACATTTTACCCCCATAAAAAGTAAGTTTTTATAAATGTTCCCAAATGGGGATCATGGCATATGGCGTGTAAAAAAACATATACATATTGAATAGTCGAATTTCTTTTTTCATAATTTTGTTATCTTTTATTGGACAGTTATTCATTCAACTATATCGTACTGTGCCCGTAGCAGTAATATTTCTATCACTTAACAGTCTCATTAACTCAAAACTGATAAAAAAGTTATCGAAATAAAAAAAATGGTTGGATGGATTATCGATTTTAGAAATATTTCTCATTATGACTGACGTGCCTAGTCCCATTTCTTGGTATCTCCCTCATGTATTCCTTGATATAATTCAGCATAGAAGTAATATCCAGTTTCGCTAAAACACATTGCCCATTGCTTGAATCCAAAACGTATAAGTTTTCGTCTTATAAATTTTTTGAAATAAAGATGGCCATAATATCGAATTATTTGTTCATCGATAATAATATTTGTAGAAAAAACTCAAAATTTCAGAAACAGTTTGTTCATCATATCAAGTAATGGACCAATATAAAAAAAATGTCTGTAAATTGCTTCTAGATTAATTCGGCATTGTCATTGAAGTGTAAATTTCTTTTTATCTCCAAATATCGGTTTCGTGACAAACATTTCCTTACACATTGAATAGATAAACCCTCGTCCTCACACCTGTACATTTGTTCCTGGGGCAAAGAATGATATCCAGTTATCAATAAAACCTCTAAAAAAATTCTTAGACAGTCTAGTGAAAAAATTGAAACCATGGCGGTTATTTTGGGATGCATACAATGTACTTTGTTTTACTATATGTTCCATTATATTTTCCTCAAATAATCTCTCAAATACTTCCACAAGAGATTTTCCTTTCAGAATTTGTATTATATTTTTCATATTGCTTAAAATTTCATCATCTTGTCTCATTTTTTTTTGAAAATTCTGGTCTTATATTTTTCCAAAGCGATTAAGATTTTTTAATTTTAGATTTAGATAAGGAGATCTTCTGAATTTATGATGGTGATGTTCTTTCATTATTTTTTCCCAAAGTGGAAGCTTCTATTGGTGGAAAGCTTGAATGAATTATGACTCTGCCTGGAACATCTTTTGGCTAAGTGTCTTCTGAAATATACGTCACCGATTTCTCCTATATCTAACCGACGGTATAGGGTGGATGTTCAACAAGGTCTATCTCAGGATCTGATTCTTCGTCAACCATACAATTTGGATCATTGACTATTTATTCCAATTCAGAAAGCGAATAAAATTTTCTCGTACGCATATCTACAAATTAGTAAAAAATAAAATAAAGCACATGTATCAAATATTTTACACGGCATCCGCCATGATCCCCAAATGGGAACATGCGATAAAACAGTAATAAAATTGACTGCAATTTTTAATTTATTGATAGCTAAGCATTAAAATTTACTTTAACCTGCATATAAGTCATGTGCGAAATAACAACTAAAAATTTAAAGAAACAATACAAAAAATATATTATACAAAAGTCACGTTTTACCTTTTTACGATTTACCTTAATATTTAAACTTTTAGCACTTATAACTTTTATCTTATAATGCTATTGTAAATTATTTTCTGTGAAGATGGTGCTACAGATTCTTCTGAACGTAACTGTGTTAATAGTAAAAATATTCCAGCAAGTACTACCAACTGCAGAGCAATAATAGTCGCGTACCCCAAATGGGGATCATGGCAGGTCGTTACCTGTTGGTTAATACACTTATAATATGCAATTTACCGTAAACTTATCAATATAAATGGCTAAAAATGTTTAAAAAACAGGTATACCAGTGGTTTCCGACCTTTTTGTCATTGCGCCTCCCTTTGAAGAAAAAAATATCTTCGCGCCTCCCCATACTTTATTTCATATAGTAATAAAGACACGTTTTAAAGGGTAAATAAATATGTTGGACTGTGTATACTGAAGCTGTCATAGATAATATATAAGTCAGAAATTGCAGTTACTAATTTTATTTGAGAATATTGTTTTTTTTCTAAAATTAACAAGGGGCTCGCCGGCCTTAGTAAAATTTAACAAAGGGCTCGCTCGAGCCCTTCCGAGCCCCCTCCAGCCCACCCTTGGATGAGTGGAGCTCCATGTTTCTGAGTCATCGATCACACAGCCGGCAATATAGTCAACTATTTTAATAAAAACACAATATTCCTTTGTACTTTATTCCACTTTATTTAATAGGTCAGGGCCGGTTTCGCTCATTGCGAGCATTGTCAACTGATGCTCGCAGTGAGCGAAACCGGTCCTGAACTATTAAATAAAGTGAAATAAATTACAAAGGAATATTGTGTTTTTATTAATATAATGCCTTTCCACCAAGTATTGACAGTGAACATCCAAAAAGTGATAGTCAATAATTATTAATTTTGATTCAAGGCAATCAATTGTCTCTGTTGATCAATTTCTAACTCTTATCTGTGTCAGATTCGAATTAATGCATTTATAATTTGATATTATAAATATTGATTTAACATAAAATATCGATGATAGAAATTTTATTCAAAAAGTTGAATTTTTTCATTTGCTGCTTCATTTACGGTTTTTCATTCGATATAACGAAATAAATTCCAGCAAATAATCTTCAACGCTGCCTGGGTGACTGATGCTTATGCACGTATCGATCAAGGGAAAGTCTTTCCCGGAGTTTTCCAGAGTTTTCTCGAGCGGTGACCGCATTCTTTCACGCTTTTACTGAAAAACAAGCTAAGAAAACCTATCCATAAACGTCTCACGGTGGAATGCTGTCATATACGTAGGCTTATACAAACCAGATGAAATTGGCTATTAAACATTTTCTCGGAAACAAACATATCCACCATTATTATATGAATATATACTTATTTTCAGTTTTTCTACGTGAATTATTCATATGAATAACCCTTTTTTAACGAAGATGTGTAATTAGTACACATACCTTTCAATCATTTACATTTTTCTGTATATATAATAAATACTCGGCCTAAAATTCAGGTATTTCTCCCTTATACATTTAAGCATTGAGTAATGCAATAATACAAGTATTATAGTAGTGTTATATATACGTCATGGTTTACTCACGTTTTCCTGATGTATAACGGATACACAGCTCAGGAGCGTGTGTTTTTTTTTGCATCGTAAGGAAAGGGTAAACTTTTCTTTTTTTACGAGAGTAGGGATAGAAAGGACATGGCTAGTAGAGTACTAGTAGTTAACAAACCGCTCTCGATACGCCTAGTAATTTACGGAATGGAAGAAATGGATTTATCACAAGCACCGATGCCTTCGAAAAATACTGTTCGTATTAGGAAGCGAGCCAGTGAGATCCGGCACGGAAGTCCACAGTGCTAACCACTGCGCCATAGTAGCCGAATGAATCAAATTTATATTTTTTAAACTGATCATTTGATTATGCTCATCATAAGTTAAACTGGTCCTGATATTGTTCAAAAAAAGTGGAATTAATACAAATGAGTAACACTGTTAAATTATTTTTCTTATCAGTTGATAATGCTCGCCATGAGCAAAACCGGTAATTATCTAGATCAGCGTTTCCCAAATGGTCGCCAGTTTCCTATAATAAATCTGTATATTTACTATATAATTTCGTAATACCTCTCATTAATTAATTATTGGTATATTTGATTTATATATAAGTTTATCAGAGTAAATTATTTTTTATTTTAACATATAAAGTTTGTATGGAAATAAATATACTGTTTTACTTTACCTATATACCGGTAGTATAGGCCATAAACAAATTTAGTGGGTAACAAAGGAGAAATATTGAAATAACCGGGTTGCGGGGAAAACAATTGGGAAACGCTGGTCTAGATAAATAAAAGTGGAAATAAGTACCTACGATACATTGTTATCCATGATAATTTCCCGTCCTATCTTCACGCATTCCGTGAAGACATATTGATGACCTTAATATAGTCAATTCTTTTTCCGAATTTGTTTTGAAATGGTTAACAATTTCAAAATGGTTGCGTTTCATATTGAGATTTCACAAATTAGTCAGTCGTTGACTGAGCATTAACATTTGTGATCCTTTCATATCGACTGTGGAAAGGAAAAAGGACGTTACCGACAGTTTTTTTAAAACAGCTTTTTTTCGATAATCACAATGTATCAAACTTGATAGACATTCTATCAAAAGGATGCAAGCTGCAAATGCCGAATCAGTATATAAATTTAGCTTTTAAGTTTGAAAAATATGACCTTGTAACAAATTAAAACCAAGAAAAAAGACTGAAATAAAGGTTTTTTCTAGACAATTTCTTTATTAAATATTAGATAATGTCAAATAAAACCCACTTTAGAAGTCTCCGTGCACTTCAAGGTTGTGTATAATTCATAATTGGCCCAAAATCATCAAAACACGTTTATTGCGCCTCCTGTAAAATTTGATATGTGTGGGTTACGTCCTTTTTTCTTTCCACAGTCGATATACAATTACAATATAATACCATGTATTGTTTTGAATAAATAAAATGTTTATCCACTTATTTTTTCTTTTTTACCATATCCGCTCTCAATACGGAGCATATGGACTCCTAATAGAGTTTATCTAAACAGAAATGTTTCTACGAGAACTGCTTGTTACTCAGTTGCTCAACCTCTCTTTTTTCAAAGAGAGGAGGAATATAAGGAAAGGGCTAGGACAGGACTGGTGGTTAGCTAATTGCTCTCGCTACGCCCCGTTTATATGATAGGATAGGTGGGAGGGGGGAATTCAAGACATCACATACATCCATGCCTTTGAACAGAAATTCATAAATCGATTGAAAAATCTATTTATAAAACTGTCCGTACTGGCATTCGAACCCGTGACTTCCGTTGCCGAAGCCAACGACGTTGGCCACTCAACCACACAGACAAAGACACATTGATAACCTTAATATAGTCAATTCTTGTTACGAATTCGTGTTGATGAATGATTCAAAATTAAAATATGTTTGTATTTTATATTGAGATTTCATAAATCAGTCGTTGACTGAGCGTTAACATGTGTGATTCTTTCATATATAATTACAATATAATACCATATATTGTTTTAAATAAATAAAATGTTTATCGACTTATAATTGACGTTAGAAACCATCTTAGTGATGAATAATTGAGCTTTTAAACTTATTTAAATGTGTCGCAAATGAAATGAAAGCTCTTAAACGTGTTTAAGTGAATAATTTCAGTTTTCTATGAGTTGTAAATGCATTACAAACGGAGGAACAAACTGCAATGTCTAACTCGATCTGAAAGTTTTCACGCAGGGGAATTGGAGGTCCAACAGAGAGCTTTTGTTAAGCAAATATCTTTCAACAGCAACAACAAAATAGTGAATTGTTTTAACCAATAAGAATGCTAAGTGTGTCTTGGGACGCTAGTGACACAAAACACTAATGCTTATAGTGAACACTGTAATTCTAATGTTACCAGAGGTAAAATGTTTGTATGTTATGTATTTGATAGCGTAATGAGGTAGCAATGACATCGTTTTGATTTTTTCAGTTCAAATTTATCACATTTACGGACGTCTGATCTTATAATAATATATCATGATTTATTTATGACAATTTTTGTCCATTAATGTTATTTTTATGACGCAATTTGGAACTTTCAATACAATATGTCCGCTCTTTTGACAGTAAAAAAGGCAGAAACTACTCTGACAAGCTTTTAGTAAATATATATTTTTTTTTACAAATTTTAGTAATGCACGCATAAGTATTCTTCTTCTTCTTATGCCATATTCGTTCCCTGTGTGGAGCATATGGCCGCCACGTGGCATCTCCATGTTTCCCTAAATACGCATAAATATAACGCCCCCAAATTGACGTTTTTCCTCTGTAATAGGTTGTTACTCAGTTTTTCAATCTTTCTAGCTTCGACGGGTGTAAGGATAGAATAATTGGGCTAAGACAGGACTAGTGGTTAGTAAATTTCTTTTGCTACCCCGTTATTTTAGAATTATCATAGAATGGTTCAAATAAATTTATTAACATCACAAATAGATAGATATCAACAAAAAAAACATTCTGTTTTACATTTTATTTATCCGTGCTCGCTCTAATGTGGAGCATAATTCTAATAAGATTAGTTTTTATATGAGAACTGCTTGTTAGTAATTTTAGCTTGGAATTCTTTTGGATATCAAAAACATCCATGCCTGGCAGAAATCGTTGAATCGATTGAATAAATTCTGTTCGTACTGGAATTTGAATCCGTAAAATCCGACACGAAAGCCAACGATGTTGACAACTGTGCCAAAGATCCGACTGATATTGAAAACGATGAGTTGACTATTAGTATTATCCTGACAAATTATTTTTTTTCATTCTCTATCTGATAAAGAAGTTATTTGACCAATTAAAACACGTTTTTATGGTGTTCACTGCCAAAACTTGGTGGAATGCATTATATTCAAAAATTAAATGTGAGAACTTAACTTATAAAAATAATAAAACATTTTTATTACTTTTTCCACATAAAATTTATTGGATCAGGACCGGTTTCGCTCATTGTGAGCATTGTCAACCAATGAAACAGTGATATTTATACAAAAGTTAAGTAAGTAAAACAAGGTATGACAAACAATTGGTATTACAACTAAGTTGTAGCAAAATACAAAAAAATAAACTATAAATAAAAAGTTGAAGACCTCTTAGCAATGCAAACTATTACATCAAAAATCAATTAAGTATGAATTATCATTAACAAAGTAAAAACCAAAAATGAGTGTATATAATAAATAAATAAATATTAATTTCTGTCAACCATAAATAAATGTGAAATTTTATATTGAAAAGGTACTAAAAATGTTTAATATTATTTTTATTATAATGCCATTCCACCAAGTATTGACAGTAAACACTTTAGAGGTGAGAATTTATGTTGAGATACATTCATTTGGATAGCATATGTTTTATTTAGGAGCGGACATAGATTTTAAAAAAAGTATCGAATACATGGGGATGAATTTAGGCATCAGACATTCGTTTGTTTATTAAAAATATATGCT
>JAHZMQ010000311.1:7500-11139 GCA_031772345.1 Himalopsyche anomala | reverse complement strand
TTAACTCTCGCGACTCGGAGACTAGAAAAATACTTCTCTGCCGATAGGGGTCGTTTAAGGACCCCAGTGGTTTCCTCATTATTGGCCTTATTCTTATGAATTTCAAAAAAAAATAGTCTACGGGCTTTAAAATATCTCTCTGCATCATTCCTCAAACATTTTTTTTTTAAATCTCTGTTTTTTTAATAAATAATCATATTTTAAGTTGCGCGTAAAAAAGACGTCATTCCAATACAAATATGTATTTGCAACTGACGCGTTCAGCCTAGTTATCTTACGAACGATCGCTGATAAGCGGGCGCTTATCTCGTTATCGCGTATTTATATAAACTACAAAAGGTACAAAAAACTATGATATAAGAATACCTTAATTATAAACATTGTATCACCCATATTAAAATAGATATTTAAGAAAATGTGGGTATTGGGGTCGCATTTCTTGAGCTTAGAACCGGAAAAGTTAAAAGCACATTTTATTGCAAAATACAATACAACAGAAAATTTAAGTAATTCTACAATTCAATAAACGTGCATGAAGGAACTGCTAATTTATGTAACAAAATAAGAGAATTATTTTTTTATACAATATTACATAATCAAATTTAATCATTGACTTCAGTATTTTAAAATATTTTTTTATTATAGCTTCTTATTCATATCCAGCAAATGTAATGATAGACATGGCGTTCCATACTAAATTGCGTATGTTAACAAGAGTAGAGGAATACCTTCGTTAGCAGTTAGCCAATGATATGGACAATGGAGGCATGGCTTGTGATTAGACCGAAGCTCCTTGTAATTTGTTTTGTTACACTGCTAACAATTGTAGGCACTATGAGGGAAAATTGGAGATGAGGCAATACTTGTGCTCAGCTAAAGTGGAAAAGGGGATAAAAAATATTATGCCTTCAATTAAGTTGTAGAATTTAATTGAAGCATGAATAAAATCACATGAGTTCTCAAAGACAAACGACTACATAGCTCAATGATATACTATGTAATTGAGATTAACTCATACATATAAGTTTTATTAAACGTTGAAGAATTATACAGAAATAATGATCAAATACGAATCATCTATATATATAAAACAAAGTCGGGTTATTTACACCACGTATATCTCGAGAATTACTCCAAGGATTTCAATGATCTTTGCTTTATAAAATTCCTTTTTGCCTAGAATAGCAGAATAAGCATTAAAACATCGGAAAAATATCACGGAAAATAAATTATAAAGAAAATAAATATCTTCATACAGAATAAAAATTTTAAATGACGAATAGCTTCATCAAACGATAAAATGTCGTAAGCTGGTTTCAGAAAAATCCACCAGATCGCACTGTTTTCTATATTTGTTTGTTTTTGCTTCTTTTGCATACGATTGGCTTATGAATAATTTTAAATTTAGAATATGGATTAGAATAAAAGAAATCGATGATATGAAATGAAAACGAAAGAAAATCGGATAATATTGAAATAAGGTTATGTTTATAATTAGGTATGATAAATTTTTGACAACAATATTTTGCACGAACGTTGCTTTGCTCTGAGATGACACGTTATTACACTTGGAACGCTATATCGAAGACATTTTAACGTCAAAAGCAAAGCGATGCGGTTCCTGATCACCCGAATGACTATTGATGCTCTTGGTCGCATTTACACAGTTCATCCGAAAAATGACGAATGTTTCTACTTGCATGTCAAGAGCTCAATTTGCTTGAAAATTATACTTATTGGGACATGCCAATCACTGAAGAAATTGTTTCTGAATCTCCATGTCAGATACGCACATTATTTTCTATCATGATTTTGACATGCTTCACATCGAATTCATGTGAGCTGTGGAACAAGTTCAAGGATGACATTTTACATCGAATTCGTGTCAGTTCAAGAAATCCCGATCTCGAGGTGAATGAAGAGATAAATAACCAGGCTTTGATTTAGATTGAAGACATGTGTTACCTCATGTGAGGCATTTTGTTAATCAAGTTAGGAATGCCAACTTTAAACTAAATCGAAACTAAATCTTCAATATCCATTTAAAAAAAAAACTTTTAGGAATTTATGTCTCATGTTCATCACCGTCGCTAAAATATATACTGAAATGTGAAAAGACGAATGAAAGTACATAAAATCAGAAGGTATGTAAAAAAAAATCAGTATACTTTTCATGTATATTATATTGTTATAGAATACTATCAAATCATTATTTTATTTTTGATCCCCATATACAGTCAATCCTGTTTTTATGTGGTTTTTTTATGCGATTTCGAAGTAATGCGGTTTTTTAGAAATGCATTTTTTTAGATGTACCATATTTTACGATATAACTTGGCGAAGAAAGGTTTGATACCTTTAGCGAAAATTATATCGACGAATTACTTACAGATAAAGCTATAAGTGACGAAGGTGTTCATAATTTAAATTTAATTATTGACAAAAAACCAGAAAACAATGACGAACTGAAAGAAATTCCAGTTTCTTCACTGAAAAAATAATTGAAGAAGGTATCCAACTTTTCAGTAAATTATAAGATCATTTCTTTCTAAATGATTCAAATTCTGATCGCGCATTCAAGTTTCAACGATAACTTTAAAATATATATATATGGGTATAACAAACTGCATAGCCAATTAATTATCGAAAAAGAAAATCTGAACAAACTCTGATCACTAATTTCATTGTTAGAAAACAGCCATAGTTTTATGAAATTGATGCGCATACTATTTCTTCCGAAAAAGAGTGATTTAGAACCACATGCTTTAAAACACACATAGAATTTTCATAGAGTGATTATTTTTTAATATTTTTACGCCGTGGTTTTCCCCTTATTTTCATATACTTTGCGATTTAGTGTATATTTTAACTCGCTGTTTCAAAGTTATGCGGATTTTACAATTTAAGTAACGCACCCCAATTTTTGTATGGAAGTCAAGTTTTTTTATGCGATTTTTTTTGTTGCGATATTTCGTGGAACGCATCTACCGCATAAAAACAGGATTGAATGTATAACTGTTGGTATGTGTGGAACATTAAACAAAAAAATAATATTTTTTTTTCTAATGAAAGATAATCTCATAAATATAATATTGAAGATTTAGAAAATGTTGCGTTCTTTGTTATAATGAGAATTTATATCATTTGGTAATATAAAATATATGAAAATTTAGAATGAACTTTCGTAAAATTATAAAAAAGTATTATTTGAATAATTTTGAAAAGATCCCTGTCATTATGTTGGTGACATGCATAGAGAACAAATTTATCCTACCTAAATTTAATAGTCTTTGTTTGACAGTTACTGTCAAACAAAAGTAGTCGTTTGTCAACATTGTGAAGATGTAATTTTATTATTTAAAATACAGTGAAATAAAGAGGTATTAGCTATGCCAAGTATTTCTAAACCAATCAGTAAGAGTGCTCGGAATGGTTTTCTAAGAGTCTTTCAGTTCTGTGAACATGAAAAATCTGAAAAAAAAACAATAATTACCTTCGGGTCGACATTTCGAATCATTTCGAACTGTCAATGGCGTCGTATTCCAAACATTTCGTGCCGCATGTCAATAGCTCAATTTGCTTGAAAACTAAACTCATTGGGACATGACAATCGCTGAAGCAATTGTTTCTGCGTCTCCA